>SJXQ01003447.1:178447-383916 GCA_006408695.1 Aepyceros melampus
GTGCTCCACGACGCCGCGGCCGCCGCCGACAGCCCGGCCGGCACCCGCGGCGGCTTCGTGCTCAACTTTCACGCCGACGCCGAGCTCTCTGGCAAGAAGAAGGGCGGCCTCTTCCGCCGGGGCTCCCTCCTGGGAAGCATGAAACTGCGCAAGTCCGAGTCCAAGTCGTCCATCTCCAGCAAGCGCAGCTCCGTCCGCAGCGACGCGGCCATAAGCCGGA
The DNA here is from genome assembly GCA_006408695.1 of Aepyceros melampus. Classification (NCBI taxonomy): domain Eukaryota; kingdom Metazoa; phylum Chordata; class Mammalia; order Artiodactyla; family Bovidae; genus Aepyceros; species Aepyceros melampus. The sequence goes on from SJXQ01003447.1 coordinate 178,668, forward strand.
TCAGCTCCAGCGACGCCAACTCCACCATCAGCTTTGGCGACGTCGACTGTGACTTCTGCCCTGTGGAAGACCACGTGGACGCCACCACCACGGAGACCTACATGGGCGAGTGGAAGAACGACAAGCGCACGGGCTTCGGCATCAGCGAGCGCTCCAACGGTATGAAGTACGAAGGCGAGTGGGCAAATAACAAGAGGCATGGCTACGGCTGCACTGTCTTTCCTGACGGCTCCAAGGAAGAGGGAAAATACAAAAATAATATTCTGGTCCGTGGGATAAGGAAGCAGCTGATACCAATAAGAAATACAAAAACTAGGGAGAAGGTGGACAGAGCGATCGAAGGCGCACAACGGGCAGCCGCCATGGCAAGAACCAAAGTGGAAATAGCAAACTCCAGGTATGTAAACCCCAGAGGGGTGGTCCTGCCCGGGTCTTTGAAAACGGTAGAATATCAGATAATCTGTGTGTGTCAGTCCTTTGGCGGCATAGGTTCCAGAACCAGAAGTGGAAAAGGATTCAGCCCGATAGAATGAGGCAGAAATATACCTGAAACTCTTCTGAAACTCTCCATCCTGAGAAAGTGTTGAAGGCGCATTGTCGTCCCGTTCCACTTAAAATTACTTCCTTAATACTAAACATGATGGAGTTCACTCAGTGCCTATGTACATTTCCCAGAGTCCAGAAAGTTATCTTTTTTTAAAAGGACAAAACAAAAAAGTACCCCTGAAATACTTCCGGAGAGAACATAGTACATCGTGTGCTGGGAAGAAAATATCCATCCACAGGAAACCTACTCAGTGTAGGTGAACCTTTTTATTCTAACATTAACGTTGCAGGTATGTACAACTCCTCCCTAGAAAATTATCCTCATTTATAACATTCACATTCTGTTTATTGATGCCTTCTAGGTGAAATCGGTTTTGAGCAAGTGATCAAAGTCTAAATAAGGCAGAAATGGAGTTACATGACAAAATCCATCAAGCATTCTTTGAACAGCAAAACTCACCTGTATGGGAAAGGCAGAGGGGTTGGGGCTCAGCAGAATCCCCCCATTCTAGGCAAGAAAGATTTGATCACTGGTGTATTGAAGGAGGTGGGGAGAGCCTGACACGGACAGATGGGACTGTCAGTGTGCCAAGTTAGCGGTAGAGAAGGGCTGGAGTGAGTAGGAGAAAGCAGTGAATAATAGATTGAGAAGTGGAGTGTATGTGGGCACAGAAGGTCCATGCGCCTAAAGTTTTACCATTAATAGCTGGATTCAAGCATTCAACCAGGAGGATGGAGAAATTGATTGGGAATAGAAAATTTTATTAGGGATGGATGTCATATGTTAGACAAAAATGAAAAAGGACTGGTTATACATGGAAAACTTTATTCTTAGGCTTATTTAAGCAAATACTCACTGGCCCCAGTTCTGTGTGATTTGAGATATATGTTTAGCATAGAATATTGAAAATCCTTTTCTTGCTTTAGTAATATTCTCCCACTGAAGTAAACCTCATTATGAAACCAAAGACTCGTAGCATGTCTTCAGACTTTAATTCTTAACATTAAATTAATAAGCCCTGCCTTTTCTTTGGTGGAATCACGTGAAATATCTGATGTTCAGACTTAATATACAAAAATGGCCATTTCATATTGTTCAACTTAATATTTCCAGACATCTGAAATTTCCTTTTAAAAAACGCTCCTGTTTTTTTTTTTTTTAAAACGCTCCTGTTTTATGGCTACTGAGGCCATCTTGTGTTTTGCAATATTTTTAGATATAAAAGTACTCAAGATTTACATCTCTATCCCAAACTGACCTGTTTTAAAGTTAATATTGCCTGTTAATAGGCACAGACTTTGAGGAAGGGTCTTTCCTCTCTTCTCTGCTAAGCATCTTTTATTTTAGATGATGGTTTTCTGTGATAACCGAGCATTGCATTGACTTGTTTTTCATGTTGCTTGTAGATAGGGTACTTGGCACATGTAACCTTGCTAGCCTTCGTGGCCCTCAGCTAAATTTTAGAGCTAGTGAGATACTCTTTGTTAGTTCTTAGCCTCTAATTTGAAATGCACTCTTGGCTTCTTCCCTTTTATTGTCACCTAGTGATATACAAGAGGTAATTCAATCTTGGCAGGTGAAAAATGAACCTATGCAGGACATTCTAGCAAATGACTTTCTTATGCTTGCTTTAATTATTGACTTTTATGATTAGTTTAAATTTGAGGAACCTACATAATGAAAGGTTGTGATGCAAAGATCTCGGATTATAACAGTTTCATAAAACTCTTATCCAAGTCCTAGCTAGCCACAGTCTCTCTGTCGAAAGTCTTTCGGGGAGGAGGGTGTTACATAGTCTGCAAGTATTGTGTTATAATAGTTTATAATCAACGAATATCTTAAGACCTTGTACTAACTAGCTAGTTAACTTAGCTAGTTAACTACTTCTTAAGATTTCACTTGGCTTTTAAAAAAATGCTCAGTTCATTTTGCTAAGTGACATAAGTCCATCACAGAACAAGTATATTGCATAATTCTACTTACAGGAAGGATCTATAATGGTCCAACACGTAGAAGCAATGAAATGATGGTTGCCAGGGGCTGAAGGAGCATTTGCAAGGTGCTGTTCCAAGGTATAAAGTTTCATGTTAAGCAAAAATAAGTCCTAGAGCTTTCTACCGCATTGTGCCTGGAGATAATACTGTAAAAAATAAGTAAAAGTGTTAGTCACTAAGTTGTGCCCAACTTTTTGTGACCCCATGGACTGTAGCCCACCAGGATCCTCTGTCCATGGAATTTCTCCAGACAATGATACTGGAGTGGGTAACCATTCCCTTCTCCACAGATCTTCCCAACCCAGGGATTGAATCCGGATCTCCTGCATTGCAGGGAGATTCTTTACAGTCTTAAGTACTGGGCGCTTAATGTTTAATAGGGTAGATTTCATGTTAAGTATTCTTAATACAATAAAAAAGATACTCTTTCAATGACACAATAGGCAAAAAAAAAAGTTTACTACCCTGTTAACCTTTTATATTTTATTTTTGCTGTTTTAGTCTCTTTCCAGATTCTGCTTTAATGACTTCTCCAGATACAGAGACTTGCAACTTGCTCAGTCCTTCCTGGCCTCTCTAGCAGTTGTTATTTACTGAATGTGTTTTTGTCTTTAAAAAATAAAAAGAGGTTTAAGAACATAAAGACACTCTTCCCCTCTCTCTGCCCCTTTTTCTGCCCCAATGATGGCAGAATAAGAACTAGAAAGTAAGACTCCTGGCAGTGGCCACTGGTGAAATTACTGGTTCACCATTAGCAGCAAAGGGAGATGATGTGTTAATATTTACTGACCACTTCAGTTTGCCTGACTGGTAGTGTTAATTATTGTTGTGTTGCTGTTATTTCTTGTGCTATAGAGATTGTTGCTTGTTTCTGAAATCCCCAGGAAATAGGTCCACCTTTGTGCCATCACCTTAGTTTAGCTTGAAGCAAAGCCTTTGAGGGAAAACAATTGTACTCGCCAGTAATGGCGGCTCAGGAAAATGAGGAGACACTGTACCAACCAACTTCAGTCCAAAGATTCAGGAAAGCTTGTAAATCTCTGGATCTTTACTCCTTAGAAGAGGCAGTGGTGCATCGTCCTAGGAAACACAAGCAGCTTCTTTCTGAAGTCTTATTATGGACCCCTGTTTATTTCTTCTAGATCAGGGAATATGAGGATCATCTAAGAGGCAGTAGATGGTAGAAATGATGCAGCAGTCTGTAGATACTGAGCTGCCTTGCAGGTTAGCATTTAGAGTTAGAACTTTAAGGGATGCTAATAATTCGCTGGCTCCTGCAACTTTTCTGTTCTAATTCCAAAAGTACCATTTTATAAGATGTAACAGAATGCTTTGCTCCCCACTTGTCTTGGTCCTGAGGGTAAAAATCATCACATGGAATTAAGATAGTGTCTCAACCTTGACTTTAAAGAAACGTGCAGGAGGAAGGGGAGCAGCCCTGTACATCTCAAGCTCCTCTTTCTGGAGCAGAGCCTGAGGCACTGCTTGGGATCACCTCACTCTCCCTGTCATATCATTTACTTTTCTCATTTGGTCATCTTTTTACTCTACTAACTCTTGACTTCAGTAATTCCTTAAGAGAGACGTTCAAATGACTGTTCCTCAAGAAAAATATTTTAAGGTAGAATTTTGACGTGAGGCATTTGGTTGAAAGACAGCAAATAAGTGACCCTTGGAGAGCCACACTTCTGTAGAAACGAACAGATAGTTTAGGAAGGGGGAGAATCCCAGGGACAGGGGAGCCTGGTGGGCTGCCGTCTATAGGATCACACAGAGTTGGACACGACTGAAGCGACTTAGCAGCAGCATAGACCAAAAAAAAAAAAAAAAGCTTTGTAGCATCTGGGACTTGGAGGAAGTTGTTGTCATTTAATCACTAAGTTTTGTCGACTCTTTTGTGACCCCATGGACTGTAGCCTGTCAGGCTCCTCTGTCCATGGGATTTCCCAGGCAGGAATACTGGAGTGAGTTTCCATTTCATTCTCTGGGGGATTTACCGACCCTGGGATCAAACCTGTGTCTCCTGCATTGGCAGGTGGATTCTTTACCACTGAGCCATCAGGGAAGCCCCTTAGAGTAGTTATCTGCTATCAGGGTGGAAGAGCTGTGATGAAAAGGCCTAAAGCAATTGAGAACCATAGGTGTTTATGTAGTCTGATCGTGGCAGATCAGAAGAAAGAAAACTAAGGGAGAATGGAGCTGAGTGGGAGGGTCCCTAACCCACTGACTCTGTGGCCAGTCTCACTGCAGCTAGTTGGGCAGTGGGCTGGGAGGCCCCCGACTGCTCTGAAGTGTCACTGATGGGACAGTCCGGTTAGTGGGGTGGGGCCACTGCTCTCAACCTCTCCCCAACCATCAGTGCCCCTTCCAGTGGTAATGGTAGCACCTTGACCATGTACTGTCCCCTGCCCAGTCCTGCTGTGCTTGTCACTCTGAGGGTGGGGAGTGTGGAAGCAGCCAGACAGCACACAGACGACCTCAGGATCAAGGGGTCTGCTGAGCTTGCTGTGTCCATTTGAAGAACCAGAGATTAGAGTCCCTACTTGCCAGTTTCGAACTTATATATTAAAATGACATAGTATTTTTGTTTTAATCCTATAGGAAAAATCTATTTCCAATACTTCTCTTTTAGAAAAAAGATACCTTACAATTTCATGCCACTCTCTCTTTCCTCATTGCCCAGGATGACTCAGCCGCGACAGTTTTCCTTCAGGAAAGTCTTCGCTTATCCCTCCCCAAGCCTGGTGCCTCTGCTCAGCTCCCCTGGCCAGCTGCTCGGGGTGCTCCCCACTCTGGTTTAGACCTAAAACCTCTTCACAGAGGATCTCCCTACCCCTGCCCCCTCCTACCCCACTGCATCCCCTTCAGACCAGGACCCTCCAGCCCCTGCAATCAGTCTGCATTGCCGTCGCATTTCAGTATATTTGTGTTGTATTTTTCTCCCAACTGGACTGGAGAGCCAGGCCCTGAGGGCGGCTGGGCTCAGATCTGTAATTCTCAGCAGCTAGTTTACATCAGGGCACTTTTATAAGAGCTCTAGTAAATATTTGATGAATGAGTGAATTAAATCCTCACTGCTTTGGGTTTGAACGCTGCCAGTGCTTCTAATTCCGTTTTGCCGGACGTTTTGAAACCACAGTTCTCAGGCAGGAAACCTGCTTCTCACAATTCATCATCATATAATCTGGCAATAAAGGAAGTGCAAAAAATGCAAAGGTGTGTGTTACAGCTGCCCTTTCTCGTAATTAGGTCCACATCATTAAAGTGTCAAAACTAAAGCATAGCCAGGGAATACGAGCTCCTGGTTAAGCTCAACTGTTAACTCCTTTTTTCATTGGTATCAGCTGGTCAGGATACCTGTGAGCACCTAAACAGATGAGAAATTTCCAGAAAGTCAGCTTTTACTAACTGCAATAATGTTGGCTCATCCTTCATAGTTGACATCACCAAAACTTGTGATAGGGCAGAACATAAAGCTTATTATTGTCTTTTAGAAATCTAAGTTTGCTAAATATTCAGCTGTTTCCTTTTGAAAGTTTTTCTTGTTCAGCGATTTTGGGGTCATTTTTCGTATTCATTCAAATAAGTGAATACGAAATCAATGGAACAGTCTCTCACAAGATTACTCGACTGGATTCACGCTTCGCTTATTAGTAATTAAAACCCAAAGTCAGCCGTGAGTCAGTGCGCATTATGGATCCAGATTAAACTTAATTGCCACCAATTATAGGGAAAAGCTCAATTTCTGCCAAGTGATTGTGAAGGGCAAGGAGTTTGAGATTCTTAAATTCTGTTGGACAAGAGGATTCTCTTTCTCTTTTGCAAATTGATACTATTATAGTTTATCTTCTGTATTTATGTATTTTCAGTAATATTAGTGGCCATATCATGTCTTTAAAAACAGTTTTAAGTTACCTTTTCCATGAGTTTTGTTTCTTCTATGGGGGCTCTGGTTAATTTTCCACTGTTAGCGAAAAGTGATTTTTTTCATAGGAAGCTGAATTTCTTATAATGCCTCATAAGTCATCTTAATGAAAAGTCTGTTAAAAAAGTAATTTGTGGGGAAGTCACCTAAAATACGGGAATTTACAACGGGGGAGAGAATTGGCATTTTCTTTAGTTGTGTCTCTTGTGTTCTTCCATATCTGCTTTTGCTGTCTGTCACCCTTTATCCACCTGCTCTCACCAGCCAGCTACAAGCAAATTTCAGAGGCTTGGTTAAAACACTCAGGCCCTGAGGTGCAGAAAAATTACTATGAGTGGGGATTGATGCTTGACTTTTTCTGTATGGGAGAGTCATTTTAAGGGTCGAATGAGAGAATGGGTGTCAGGGGACTTTAACCTGTATATCACTATGTGTAGTTAACATTTTAGAAGTGTGTTGCCCTTTCGGGTGCCATTCCCAAAAGGGAAGGTTGATAGGAGACTGAGAAGCCAGACTAAGAAGGAGGAAGGGAAGGAAGGCTTGGGAAGCAGAAATATGGCTAAGCAAAAGGGAAAGAATTAAGTTTACCAAGCTTGACCACTGTGTGCAGACATTTGCATGTGTGTGTGTCTGTCTCCACACCCACCCCTTTCCCAGAAGCCTCAGTTGGTTTGGAGTCAGCATACTGTCAACAGGAGATCAGATTTTTTGAGACTGAAGAGAAAATGAACAGAGAAATGACACATGTGTTTCTATGAAGCCAGGCTAGACCGGGGTCCTCTCCTGAAGACAAGAAGGCAAGGACTTCATACTGTTAGGGTATATTCATGTAGGTCACCATTACCCTTAGTGTGTGTGATGGTTTCGTATTGCACATAAAAGTGTTATTTTTTATTTTAATTTTTTTACTTGGCTGTACCAGGTCTTAGCTGTGGCATGTTAACTCTTAGTTGTGGCATGTGGGAGTGAGTTCCCTGGCCAGGGAGGGAACCCCGGTCCCCTGCCTTGAAAGCTCCAAGTCTTAGCCCCACCGGGCCACCAGGGAAATCCCTGGATTGCCCATTTGAAAAGTTTTAAATACTTGTTTCTCCTTTTTACCAAAGATGGCCCATTTCCCGTGGGAGCAAGTGAGGTGCCTGCTCTGATTTCCTCACGTTCTTCTCCAGGCTGTTGAAAGGCACACTTCTTCTTCCTATCACAAGGCCCAGGACTTCTTAAGGGGCCCAAGCAGTCACTGAGAATTCTACAGCGTGCCAAGAGACAGCTGAAACCACAAAGATGACCTCGGCATCAGCCCTGTTGTGCCCACGGACAGAGGCCCGAGCCTGGCTATAATGCTTATCTAAAGGCCAAACTCAGGGACCCAGAGCAGGCCCACGCCTGCTCCTCTCCTTCAGCTCTGACGTTACATAACTTGGTGGCTTAATAGGTCATTACACGTGACGTCGGAACACACTGTTACCCGCACCTTGAAAGTGTTCTCAGGTCATCTCGTTTCTAAAGATCTTTCTTTAAAAAATTCTTCATCCAGCCCTACCAGTGCCAGGCCCATTCAGAAACCCTGGGGCATTGAGGTGAGCCTGAGTGTTCATGATTAACAGGTAGGTCCAAGTAATTCCGATTTAATGAAACTCGGTCTTGGGCTGTCATCCTGGGATGACCGCACAGTTCGCCACACTCTAGAGCCATTAGAAACATTCCTTTTGAAACCCTAAATGGTGTAGGCACGGCTCTCCACTGTAACTGAGCAGGGAGGGTGATGAGAAGGGTGCATGGAGGGAATGGGCCGTGAGGTGACGGTCAATTCTGCAGAGACCTATTTGGTGAAAACCGGCTATGAGGACCGGAGGGAAAAGAACAATCCAGAGTGATGAGAAGCTAGGTTTTGGGGACACATGTTGGCCTGGTTTTAACTGCTGAAATCTGAGTTTGCTGCAGACAGTCCAGATTTCAGCAGATTCCATCTCAGTGAACTGTGAAATATGACATGTGACTGATCCAGTCAATATGAAAAATGAAGGCAGCAGATACTTTTTAGTACCACTTGGTTGTAATGGAAACCACCCTGCTATAGTGTTTACCGTAAGGCTGGAGTGTGATTGCATTCGAGTTCCAGCCCGTGGGCTCTGTGTGAACCTGCGCTTAGCCCTGGAGAAGCTCTGTTTAGGGGGCCAGTGGCTGTCCTGTACACATGCTAACATAGCGGGCAGATGCCTGGGAGCCACAGCTGCCAGGCGGCCCCAGCACCCTGCTCACAACTTTCCATCATGGATTAAGCTGACTCTGCCAATCTCACTTTACTCAAGACACCAAACTGGACGCTTGCAAGACCAGTGCCTTGCAAATCTTTGAGATGCTTTTCTTATTATAGATGAAATATGAACATTGTGTTTAGGAACAGGATCCAACAAATGCCAAAGGTATTTATGTAAGTCACTCTGCTTTAGTCCAATGGCCTCTTGAGACTACAACCAAATCAGCTTTTAATAATTTTCCCTTCTGTTTTGGTTGGTGTTTCATATTTATTCATATAATATGCTCAACTCAGAATAAGCTGCTTTATCAGAAATTTAATTAAGGTGTGAGGAATCAAGATTGCCTTGAAAGTAGTACAGCTCTTTGAAGTCAAATCTTCTTAGAATTTCCCTATGCACCCAAAGAAACTTATTCAAGCCAAGTAAAATACAATTAATCCACTTTCTAGTATTTTTAAAACAATCAATTATGCTAGAGATACATCATTTGTTATATTTTTTTTGTTGTTTTTTAAAAACTTGAAGTAAAATTTTTGTTAATTTTGTTCATTTGTGCCCAACTCTTTTTGACCTCATGGACCATATGAGGCCACCAGGCTTCTCTGCTCATGGAATTTTCCAAGTAATAATACTGAAGCAGGTTGTCACTTCCTAGTCTAGGGGATCTTCCCAACCCAGGGATCAAACCTACATCTCTTACAACTTCTGCCTTGGCAGACGGATTCTTTACCACTAGTGCCACTGGGAAGCCTCTTTACAATATCAAGTCAATCAAATTTTGATCTCAGTTGCTTGGTCTGGATATCTCTGTCAGCTTTGTTTTTTTTAATATTGGTGAGGAAGCTTTTTGGAATTAGTATTTCAAGATTTCATCTGTTTACTTCCATCTGTTAGGGGAAAGGTTTGAGATTCATGGGGGTAGGGCCTCCTAGTCAAAACACGATGAAAAATCCTATGGGAGCTTGGTTTTAGGATTCAGAAGTGGGGATGGCAGAATGTCAGACGATGGAGCTTCATCCACCCTCCACCAGCCCTGGTCACTTGTTCCCACCTCCTCCAGCTCATCCCAGTGATTTCAGAGTCAGTTGAGCTATGGACTGACAAGTTACCTTGTAAACGATGCAAATACCCTGAAAGAGTAACCTCTAACCGTAATCCATTGTCAGTTGACATGTGAGTTAACAATCTGGCCTAGAGTCCCAGAAAAGATACTTGGTTCTGTGTGTGTGTGCATGTTCAATTGCTCAGTTGCCTCCAATTCTTGAGACCCCATGGACTGTACTCCTCTGTCCATGTGATTTTCCCAGCAAGAATACTGGGTTGGGTTGCCATTTCATCCTCCAGTGGATTTTCCCAACTCAGGGATCGAATCTATGTCTCCTGTGTTTCCTACATTGCAGGGAGCTTCTTTACCGCTGAGCCACTTGGGAAGCCCAGATACTTGGTTACCAGCCCATTTTATAAGATTCTTACCTCAGTGAAATACTAGTTCTGATTGCTCTTTGTAATATTCACTGATTTCTTACTGCATAAATATAAAATTATGATTAGGGCCTAGCGTGTGTGTGTGTGTGAGAGAGAGAGAGAGAGAGGGAGGGAGGGAGAAAGTCACTCAGTTGTGTTCAACTCTTCTGCGACCTTGTGGACTGTAGCCTGCCAGGCTTCTCTGTCCATGGGGTTCTCCAGGCAAGAATACTGGTACGGGTTGCCATTCCCTTCTCCAGGGGATCTTCCCAACCCAGGGATTGGACCCATGTCTCCCGCATTGCAGGCAGATTCTTTACCATCTGAGCCACCAGGGAAGTCCAGGTAGTACATCAGTTCAGTTGCTCAGTCGTGTCCGACTCTTTGTGACCCCATGAACCGCAGCACGCCAGGCCTTCCTGTCCATCACCAACTCCCAGAGTCCACCCAAACCCATGTCCATTGAGGAGGAGCTTAATCATAGGTTGGGGCTGGAGGTGAGATTCTGCAGGTGGTATCCAGCTGGGAACTAAAGGGTGTGTAGACATTTTACAGAAGAACATGATGGATAGTGCAAAAGGATGGTGGCACAGTGTATTGGGAGTGCTGTAAAATGTTTGGTAAGGCTGGAAAAGAGGGTACTAGGTGGAGGGTGTTGAGAGATGAGGTGAAGAAGTACACAAGGGCTCCCTGACTTTTAAGGAGAAATTTGGACCTTATCCTGAAGACAGGAGAGAGCTATTGATAGTTTCAGGCAAAAGAATTACATGATCAAATTCTAGAAAGATCACTCTGCTTGGAGGTGGTATAGAGATTGAAGGTGGAAGGGGCAGGAAATAAGGCTGGAGACAGATTAAGTAGTAATCGGCTAACTAGTAATCCTGGTAAGCGCCCATGGGCTGAGCTGAGCCATGGCAGTGAAGATGGGAAGAGGTGACTGTACGGGCGGAAGCCTCCCAGGCTGACTCAGGAGCACCTGATGTTTGGTTGACAGTGCAGAGAACAGAAAAGGACGAGTCATTGACTCAAGTTTCTGGCGTGGCCAACCGGATGGATGCTGGTCCAGTTTATGGAGATAGGGACCAGGGAGGAAAGTGCAGATTTAGAGAGGAGGAAGAATTGGGATTTTTTTTAACTGCTTGAGTTTTGAGTTGCTGGCACCGAAGACAAAAGGGGACATGGGCCTGGAACTCAGAAAGGTTTGTACCATATATGGAGACCTCAAGACACTAGCCCGTAAGAGCAAAGATGTTGATGAGGCCTGCCACAAAAGAAGAATTCCTTGTACATGATACTAGACACAGCTCTTTTTTAAGAAGTAGCAGTAAAGCAGTTCACACATTAAGTGCTTGGGAGCCTTTTGCCTTAATGTGATGCAGGTATCAGAATGTCTGTTCCTGAGTTTGTACAATTATGCTTTCTAAGATCTGTACTCAAGGGACCTACCCAGTGAGCAAGATCTGTTGGCCTGTTTCTGTCTTGGCAACACATGGGAACAAAATATCATTCTCAGAAATTATTATGCTACAGAAACATCATTTGGCAAACATTTACTTGGTGCCATCTCTGTTCAGGCATGGCACTAGGCCCTAGGAATAGAGAGATGAGTGAGAAAACGTATCGTGAAGATCAGGGAAACTGGCAGGTTCCTTGCACCAAAACAAGAGTTGGGAGCAAGGCAGGGCTGCAACTTGGAGGGCCCTACTAGAAGCACTTAACCCAGCCTGGGCCACTTATAGTAGACAGTTTTCTATGCTCTTTGCACAGGCAACTCTTGTCTCCTGGGATGCCTTCCCTCCCAGGCCTCTTTCCTTTGCCTAGCCCCTGTTTGTCTTTTGTGACGCCCTCAAGATCCGTAGCAGGCCTGGACTAAGTTAGAAAAAGTTGATCAAATATCTCTCCAAACATGTAATCTTACATGACAGCAGGAATACCAGCAGTATATATGTGAGAGTATATAAGAATTGTATTGTGTTGAAGGGAAGATGACTATGCATTCTTTTAAAAATATCAGAATGTTTAAATATTTAGTGGGGCTTTCCAGGTGGTGCTAATGGTAAAGAACCCATCTGCCAATACAGGAGATGCGACTTTGATCCCTGGGTTGGGAAGATCCCCTGGAGAAAAAAAATGGCAACCTACTCTAGTATTCTTGCCTGGATTTTAATTTAAATTAAAAATTCTTCCTAGAGTCTACATGGTATGAATTTTGACAGTAGCAGAAATCTCATGAGCAGCATATAGATTCAGAGCACCAAAGGTAGCTGTTGAGCAGTTAGTGAAGTTTTTGGCAATGTTTCCAGAAATGGAAGTAGTGTAGATACTCCTTAGCAGTTCCCCCATGTATATCACGTATCAGTGCAAATGCCCTTCCCCTTTTGGTGTGAGGATAGCAGTTGGGGTGCTACATTTTGGCCACATGCAAACAGGTGTGTCTTGAGTAATCATCTGGATCCTGGACCCGTGCCGTGACCTTGTCATCAGTTGCCTCCTCTCATCCACATGGCAACACTGAGCATGTGGAAAACCAAGGTATAGGAAGGTCACAAGGCCAGTAGACATCCTAGCAAGGGAGGATCCCAGGCAGCATCACCATCAGAACCAAGGGCTTTAGCCTCCACTGGACTTTGAGAATTGGGGTGGGATTTTTTCTTTACCCCACATCCTCTCTATAGGCTCTTAAAGGAAGATCTATCTGGAAGCAGAACTATGTAGTCATATAAATCACTGCAGATGGTGACTGCAGCCATGAAATTAAAAGACTCTTGCTCCTTAGAAGAAAAGCTATGACCAACCTAGACAGTATATTGAAAAGAAGAGACATTACTTTGCCAACAAAGATCCATCTAGTCAAAGCTTTGGTTTTCCAGTGGTCATGTATGGATGTGAAAGTTGGACTATAAAGAAAGCTGAGCGCCGAAGAATTGATGCTTTTGAACTGTGGTGTTGGAGAAGACTCTTGAGACTCCCTTGGACTGCAAGGAGATGCAACCAGTCCATCCTAAAGGAGATCAGTCCTGGGTGTTCGTTGGAGAGACTGATGCTGAAGCTGAAACTCCCAATACTTTGGCCACTGATGTGAAGAACTGACTCATTTGAAAGACCCTGATGCTGGGAAAGATTGAAGGCAGGAGGAGAAGGGGATGACAGAGGATGAGATTGTTGGATGGCATCACCAACTCAATCGACATGAGTTTGAATAAGCTCTGGGAGTTGGTGATTGGCAGGGAGGCCTGGTGTGCTGCAGTCCATGGGGTCACAAAGAGTCAGACACAACTGAGCAACTGAACTGAACTGCATTTTGGTCTTCCCTGATGGATCAGTGGTAAAGAACCTTGCCTGCCAGTGCAGAAGAAGCAGGTTCAATCCTTGGGTCAGAAAGAACCTCTGGAGAAAAAAATGGCAACCCACTCCAGTATTCTTGCCTGGAGCTGGACAGAGGAACCTGGCGGGCTACAGACCAGAGGGTCAGAGAGTCAGATACTACTTAGCGCCTTAACGCAGAGACATGTATTGCATTTTGCCACTGTTTCATTTAACAGATATTATTCATTCAGCAGCTACAAATCTTGTGTCAGGGACAAGAATAAACAGATAATGTCAATATAACATCATAAATTCTGAGAAAAACATGGAAAAAGAGGAACACCAAATACACGTGGGGCCTTCAGGGAGTGGGTCTGAGTGTGAGCTGTGGAGATGAGGCAGGAAGCAGGTGCTGGCAAGCTCCTTTTGCCTGGAGCATCTTGGGGAAGACAGAGTATAGGAAACGTGCCCAGGGTGAGTTCTCCCGGCAATGGGATGGAAGGGTAGTGCTCCCCCAGGTGTGCTCCATCCACCACAGGGCAGACCCCAAGGGCTGCTGAAAAACCCCGGGTCCTGCACTGTCACTGAATTATCACACCTTTGGGCGAAGCCCGGAGATCTGCTTTTCACAGACTTCCCAGGTTATCCTCAAGCCTGCTCACGTGTGCTATATTGAGATGTCACAGGAACAAGGTAATAAAGTTTTGGGAGCTGAGTTTTCAACTGTTGGCCTTGGGGAGTCTTTGAAGGAATTCCAGCAGGGAGCCGTCTGCCTTTGAGGTGGATTTAAGTAGGGTGAAGACTGGAGGCGTGGTCTGTGGCGATGACAAAAACTCAGTCAAGGGTGGGGGTCGTAGTGAAGCAAGGGATAAAATGAGAGGTGGATGAACTGGAAGTGGGGGCTGAAAGGCAGAGGCAGACCTAAGACGTGTGTCTGATGCTCTAATGCCCCTGAATCACGTTAGCAGAAAGGTTCCTTCATCCCCAGAGAATGGGTGATTTATTTCAAGCATAGTGAGCAAGTAATCTTTCCAGGTCTCTCGTTCTTAGCAATACAATGGGAGTGAGAAAGTGGGAAACGAGACGAGACGGTCACAGAACACCCCAGTCTGGGTCTCCACCACTGTGAATTCACCTACTTTGCCTGATGTTTTTGTTTTGTTTTAAATAAAGGGCAGCTTTTTGGGGGGAGGGGCGCTGCTGCCCTGGGTCTTTGGTGCTGTGTGTGGGCTTTCTCTAGTTGTGGAAAGCAGAGGCTTCTCATTGCGGTGCCTTCTCTTGTTGCGGCTCCATGGTTCTAGAGTTCCGGGGCTTCGGTAGTTGTGGCACCTGGGCTTAGTGGCCCCTCAGCATGTGGGATCTTCCCAGGCCAGGGATTGAACCCATGTCTCCTGCATTTTCAGGGAAATTCTTAACCACTGGACCACCAGGGAAGTTCCCTTTGCCTGTTTTTGAACCTTGATTTCCCATCACTCTGCCAACAGTGCTTCTTACAGAACTCTGTCCGTGAGTAAACCTAGTGAAACATCAGTGACATTTTACTTTTCCAGCTCCAGACTTGTCCGCAATCAGAAGGTGATGGATTGCAAGGGGAAATGCATACTGTGTAAATTGTTAGAAAGAAAATTGTAGTGAGGAGTGTCTAACCAAAATTGAAGCTGTTTTGAAGCACCCTTAGCATACCGGTGAACCTCAGTCATGTCAGAGGTATGTTAGATGCTCACACACTTAGCACTGCACTGGCCCTGAAGGGGAAGAGGAAATGTGAGTCTAACCCTTCTCTCCCCCTGCCACACACACAAGCTTAGAGTTGATGGGAGGTAACCTGTGCTCATAGGAAATAGTTAAATAAGAGCATAGAGTAATTCGTTCAGTCAGCTGTTAGCACTCTGCCTCCATTCCAAACAGGTTTTGAAGTAGATTAAAATCTCCAAATGGTTAGTCTTACAGGTATTGAAAGGAAATAAATTGACTGTTCATAAAGCAGTCGCAAAGACTTTTTACTTGGCCTAATGTCCTAGTAGTATTTTGTTGTTGTTATTTTAATGTTACTGTATAAATTTGACAGTGAAAGCACTTTTCAAAATTATGCTATTCTTAAAACTGAAACATTCGCTCAGTCCTGTCCGAATCTTTACAACCCCATGGACTGTAGCCCACCAGTCTCCTCTGTTCATGGAATTCTCTAGGCAAGAATACTGGAGCAGGTAGCCATTCCCTTCTCCAGAGGAGCTCCCCGACCCAAGGGTCGAACCTGGGGCACCCTCATTGCAGGTAGATTCTTTACTACCGGAGTCACCAGGGAAGCCATCCTTCTTACTCCTCACTAAATTAGAATAACCTTCAACTCATTGTTGGAATTATTAAAATGCAGTTTTAAAGTGAGCAGTGAGTAATGTTTAGCTCTATAAATGTAAACAAGGGGAAGAAGAGCTTGTTTAAAGGTTTTCCCTTTCTTTTGCTTTGGAATCTTCAGTAATGCATTCACTTTGTGGGTGGAAGTTCAGTCACTAAACTTTATTGTTTAGAAGTTTTCTTTAAAGTTGTTATGTTTGTAATCATACAGGGCTGCTGCTGTATTCAGTGCCCAGTAAGACTTTAAAGATATTTCCAGGGAAGTATAGCATCAGCCAACAAAATAAAGAAAACAAGTCTTAGACATCCTCCATAGAGTGTCTGTGTAAACATGTATGTATAGGAATGCTGGCCCTGAAAGAAGGCCCAGTAAGGAGAAAAGGGGGAGAAATTAGGCAGCTTGAATAAAGAGGTAGGGGTTCTTAGTATAACTGGTGTGTCTGATGCCAGATGGAACTGGTCTGGCGTGATTTCATAAGGGATTTGAGCCTATGCTGTTTAGTCACTAAGTCACGTCCGACTCTTCTGCGACCCCATGGACTGTAGCCCACCAGGCCCCTCTGTCCATGGGATTCTCCAGGCAAGAATACTGGAGTGGGTTGCCATTCCTTTCTCCGGGGATCTTCCAGACCCAGGGATCGAACCCACATCTCCTGCACTGCAAGCAAATTCTTCACCGCTGAACCACAGAGAAGCCCTGAGCAACATTTTAAAGGGACACAAAGGCGTGATTTGTCACAGAGGCAAACAGAGATTTTTGCCAGTTGGAGAAAGAAAAGCATATCTGATGATTCATAGCCTGAGGAGAAAGAACTGCTTAAAGGCAGTGAGGATCACCAGTGTTCCTTCTCTGTGTACAGTCTGCCCTGTTACTTGCTGGAGTAATCTTTCATAGCTTTATTAATCATCTAATGTTCTGTGTTCATGTCCCCTAACGAGTTCCATTGTCAATAAAACCTGAAACAAGGCTCTTTCACGGGCAGACGCATCACTTTCACCCTCATCCTACCGCCAGAAGCAATGATCCAGAAAGTTAGTAAATTTGGGGAGGGCAGTGATGTTGTTGCCCTGAAATTCCTCAAAAATGAATGCTGCTGATTTGTAGAAAAAAAAACACTAGGAAAGTAGGAGGTTGGAACTGCTGGATAGATCCCTGCTATCAGATTCAGATTCCAGAGCTTCATCTCCTTTTGAGAAATCTTACAAATGTTTGTACAAAAAAATGCACTCAAGCCCCTTCTGTGTCTCTCACCACCCTGTGACATATTTAATCTAAGTGTTTTGCTTTGCGTGGTGTAGAGCACAGCTGAGTCATGGTGGGAGAGAAATGAGAGCAATTAGATAAGGGGGGGAGTGCTGCCTGTTAAAGGAGCCTGAAAGCACTAATCAGGTGTTATGCAACACACAAGTGGAAAGTGTTTCAGAGTTCTGAGGAAGTTAGTAACATGAGCAAGACAACATGTGAGGAGAGTGATTCTAGCTGCCATGCACAGTGTGGATTGCAGGCAGCAGAAGCTGGGACAGGACCATCAGGACATGAATAAGTCAGTACAGGCATAAAGGACTGGGTCCTTGAAGTTTATAGAGGAGAACTCATCATGCATACAAGTGGTTGTGTAGAAGGCAGTTCAGGCTCTAAGGATCTGAGCAGAGTTAGCAGAGAGCACAAGAAGACCATGAACAATGATGGAGACACTTTGGGGAGGAGCTTTCAATTTATGGACATTCAAGGAGGAACAAAACAGATGAGATTTCTCTAAGAATGGCACTTTGAAGCCTTGTGCATTTAAGAGCTTCCAAGGAAACGGCAGCATGAGAATCAAAGATTTGCGTTGTCATTTGTAACAAAGTCATTGGGAAAATGAATAGAGAGGGCAGAGGTAGAAAAATTTATTAGGAAGTGTCGGAAATAGTGACCCGCATTTGGGAAGCAGGGAATTATTTTATACTAAGATAAGATACTGAACAAGATTTTGATTATGGTTATAGCTAACATCTCTGTTTGCATAATTCCTCTGTCAAAAATCAAATTAGCAAATCTGTTTTCTTTTTTATTTTAATTTTAATTTTTTTAACACCAAAAACATTTTGTATTGGGGTATAGTCAGTTAACAATGTTGTGGTAGTTTCAGGTGAAGTGAAGTGACTCAGCTGTACATAGACATCTATCCATTCTCCCCCAAACCCCACTCCCATCCAAGGATGGCATGTAGCATTGAGCAGAGTTCCATGTGCTAGACAGCAGGTCTTTGCTGGTTATCCATTTTAAATATAGTAGTGTGTACATGACCTTCCCAAGGTCCCTAACTCCACTTCCCCCGGCAACCATAAGTTCATTTTTCTGTCTGTAAGTCTCTTTCTGTTTTGTAAATACGTTCAGTTGTATCATTTCTTCTTAGATTCCACATATATGATATTTCTCCTTTGTCTGACTGATTTCACTCATATTTTTATTCTATTAAGAGACTAGTCATCAAAATATCTAGATGATTAGCTATAACACAGTCATAGATCTCATTAACTCATTAACTTTACATGCCGCCTGGTGTCTTTAAGTCCACAGAAGAGAATGAAATTAATATCCATGATTTTCTTTGCCAGATGCTTAGAAAAAGGCATCTTTCGTTTTTTCCCTATTTGAAACATGACTTTTGTCTATGGATTTATTTATAATTATCAGCTGGGAAAACTACATTTAGTATGAAATACTCAAACAGAAAAATAAATCTGCTTCAGTTCAGTTCAGTCACTCAGTCGTGTCCGACTGTTCGTGACCTTATGAATCGCAGCACTCCAGGCCTGCCTGTCCATTGCCAACTCCCGGAGTTCACTCAAACTCATGTCCATCGGATTGGTGATGCCATCCAGCTATCTCGTCCTCTGTCGTCCCCTTCTCCTCCTGCCCCCAATCCCTCCCAGCATCAGGGTCTTTTTCAGTGAGTGAACTCTTCACATGAGGTGGCCAAAGTATTGGAGTTTCAGCTTTAGCATCAGTCCTTCCAAAAAACACCCAGGACTGATCTCCTTTAGGTTGGACTGGTTGGATCTCCTTGCAGTCCAAGGGACTCTCAAGAGTTTCTCCAACACCACAGTTCAAAAGCATCAATTCTTCAGCACTCAGCTTTCTTCACAGTCCAACTCTCACATCCATACATGACCACTGGAAAAACCATAGCCTTGACTAGACGGACCTTTGTTGGCAAAGTAATGTCTCTGCTTTTTAATATGCTATCTAGCTTGGTCATAACTTTTCTTCCAAGGAGTAAGTGTCTTTTAATTTCATGGCTGCAGTCACCATCTGCAGTGATTTTGTAGCCCAGAAAAATAGTCAGCCCTCTTTCTACTGTTTCTCCATCTATTTCCCATGAAGTGATGGGACCAGATGCCATGATCTTAGTTTTCTGAATGTTAAGCTTTAGGCCAATCTTTTCACTCTCCTCTTTCACTTTCATCAAGAGGCTCTTTAGCTCCTCTTCACTTTCCGCCATAAAGGTGGTACCATCTGCCAGTCTGAGGTTATTGATATTTCTCCCGGCATTCTTGATTCCAGCTTGTGAATCTTCTTCCAGCCCAGCGTTTCTCATGATGTACTCTGCATAGAAGCTAAATAAGCAGGGTGACAAATATACAGCCTTGACGTACTCCTTTCCCTATTTGGAACCAGTCTGTTCCATGTCCAGTTCTAACTGTTGCTTCCTGACCTGCATATAGGTTTCTCAAGAGGCAGGTCAGGTGGTCTGGTATTCCCATCTCTTTCAGAATTTTCCAGTTTATTGTGATCCACAGTCAAAGGTTTTGGCATAGTCAATAAAGCAGAAATAGATGTTTTTGTCAAACTCTCTTGCTTTTTCCATAATCCAGCAGATGTTGGCAATTTGATCTCCGGTTCCTCTGCCTTTTCTAAAACCAGCTTGAACATCAGGAAGCTCACGGTTCACATATTGCTGAAGCCTGGCTTGGAGAATTTTGAGCATTACTTTACTAGCATGTGAGATGAGTGCAATTGTGCGGTAGTTTGAGCATTCTTTGGCATTGCCTTTCTTTGGGATTGCAATGAAAACTGACCTTTTCCAGACCTGTGGCCACTGCTGAGTTTTCCAAATTTGCTGGCATATTGATTGCAGCACTTTCACAGCATCATCTTTCAGGATTTGAAATAGCTCCACTGGAATTCCATCACCTCCACTAGCTTTGTTCATAGTGATGCTTTCTAAGGCCCACTTCATATTCCCGGATGTCTGGCTCTAGGTGAGTGATCACACCATCATGATCATCTGGGTTGTGAAAATCTTTTTTGTACAGTTCTTCTGCATATTCTTGCCACTTCTTCTGCTTATACCTTTATAAATCCAGTGAGTAAGCCAAGGATTCAAGAAAAAGTTCTTTTAAATAATGTATTGGTGGCTAATTATAGGCTTCCCAGGTGGCTTAGTGGTAAAGAATCCACCTGCCAATGCAGGAGACATGGATTCAATCCTGTCAGATAGATCCCCTGGAAAAGGAAATGGCAGGCCACTCCAGTATTCTTGCCTGGGAAATCCCATAGACAGAGGAGTCTGGTGGGCTACAGTCCATGGGATTGCAAAGAGTTGGACACAACTGAGCACACACACACTAGTAACTAATTAACATACATGTTTCAGGTATTTTTCCTGATTAAATTTATAGTTATATTTGGAAGTGTTTTTAAAACTTATGTTAAAATGTGACCTGTGTTACAAAAAATAAGTATGCAAAATAAGGAAAAGAAGCACATGACCTACATGAAGATAAATGTCTTAATAATTAAAAATGTGGAAACTCTGCAGTGTATAATTTCAGGCCTCAGCCTTATCGTCCAGGGTTTACCTGTAGAAGGACATCAGTAGGCATGTTCCTTGGGTGCAGTAGGGAGGACAGAGAACAGAGAGTGAGTTAGGAATCTCGAAAAGAGCACTTGTGTTCAGCTGAGGATCCAAACCAAGAGAGTGCTAGAGGTTTGTTTTGTGTTAATAATGTTCCATGATACCATCTAGGGCTTCCCAGGTGTCTCTGGTGGTAAAGAATTTGCCTGCCAGTTCAGGTAACAAAAGAGACATGGGTTCAATCCCTGGATCAGGAAGATCCCCTGGAGGAAGAAAGGGCAGCCCAGTTCAGTGTTCAGTCCATGGGGCTGCAGAAGGGTTGGAGACAGCTAAGCATGTGCACGCACACAGTGATGGCAGCTCCGTCTCTTCTTTCTCTGGCCCCCACTCTTAACTCATTGTGGATTTGTTTGGTCGTCTCTCTGACTTGTAACAGAAAATCCACCTGGTCTTCAAGAGCTGACGTGTCCAGGGTTCCAGTCCAAGCTTCCTGCATAGCCTTAGCAAATCCCTGCTTGAAAGGGCCTTCTCTTCGCAGAATCTGACCCACCAGCTGAGAAATCACAGCTCCTGCTAGAAAGCAGGCAGGTGTGGAGGTGCTTACTGAGGTGCAAGGGTCACTGTCGAGCAGTCTGGTTTTTCCATTGAGAAGAAACTGGTTACAGCTTCTAGTGTGTCAGCAGTTTTTCTTAATGTTCATAAAACAAGATGATATGAAAAGATAAAATATTCTTAATTAAACTATGATCATTTAAGTGAATCAAAATATAAAGTTGTTTATATCATAAACTCTTCAAAGATAATTTATTCTTTCAACATTAAGGGTTACATTGAATCACGCTTTATAATTTTTGTCTCTATGAGGACTCTGAATTAGCCAGAGATGTGAAAGTTTAAGCTTTTCAAGTCATAGGAATTAAGGAGGGATATCTTTGTAGGGGAAAAAAATGAAATTTTTAGGCAAACTGAGATGTTTACAGTTTCTGCACTAAATAGGTATGAAGACCTTTAGGAACTTAAGGTAGTCTGTGCAAAACTAGATTTTCTCATACATTTTCTGGATTTTTTTCCTCCCAATTTTTCTGTTCCTGCTTTCTCCCATCTGTTGCATCTCTGATTAGTGTGAAATTCTTCTCACTTAAATTCTAAATAATCTTTAGAAGTCTGAATCAATAAGCACTGAACCAGTGAGCTGTAAAAGTCATACTTTTCCTCATAGTTAAGCACAAATCTAAAGCAAGCTAGAACCATTTTCAGTAAGAACTCTGAGGGTTGTACCTGGAATGAAATGTTTACTTATCCTACACACGTGGAAAGAAAATGATCTTTGTGAGCAGGTACATTTTAGACTTTAGAGGACTATTTGATTCTTATTAATATATACAATGGGCTTCCCCTATGGCTCAGCCAGTAAAGAATCAGCCTGCAGTGCAGGAGACACAGGTTTGATCCCTGGGTCAGGAATATTTCCCCAGAGGAGGAGATGGCAACCCACTCCAGTATTCTTGCCTGGAGAATCCCATGGACAGAGGAGCCTGGCAGTCTACAGTCTTTGGGTCAAGCTATTAGTGGTTGAGAAAAGACACTGCAACTGCAGTCCAGGTTCATGTCCTGGCGCTGCCAATGGTGTGTCACGGGCAAGCCACTGGACCTCTCCAGGCCTCACACCCATCCAGCTGCACATGGGGATGTGATGGCGTCTCCCAAGATTGTCTCCAGGGTAGAACGAGGATCATCAGCTTAAATGGAAACTGGATGATAACGGTTTCATGTTAGTGTAGGTTCTGTTTTCATTTTGACTATCTCTCGAATACACGCTCTCTGTAGAGCAAGGGAGATTTGGTGCCCTGGGAGAGATCCAGATGAGAATGACCGGGCCTCATCCTCCCAGACATTCATCACCAAGGGACAGAGGTGGACACGTTGGCAACTAGCCATGCGGCTGGAAATGAAATGAGCTCCGCGGAGGTGGCCACAGAGTGTGGGAGCATCACTGACAGCAGGGTTTCTCCACGAAGAATGAGGGGTTCTTGGGAAGGAGAGATCGGGGAGGAGTCTCCGTTGGCTGCCCGCTTTGGCTCACTGTGGCTCAGTGGTGTGGGAATCAGGGCATCTGTCTAGCCTGCTCTTGCCCCTGTTTCATTCCCTGTGGTCAACTTCATCTCGGCTCCTCTCCCATCCACCTGGATGGCCTTCAACTGCTTCCGGTGGAACTGAAGCTGGAGAGGTGAGTCAGGTACGTGTCTGTGGTCAGTCTGAGAGAGGCACAGAGAGAGGCAGGGCTGCAGCCTTCCTCTCTGGTGGTGACAAGTCAGCTTCCGGTGAGACTCTGCAGCCCATTGCTGAATTTCCCTCCCACCACTTGGCTCCACCTGCTTTGTTAATGTTGGTTCCAGTGACTCAGCCTTCTCCTGTGATCAGAGGAGCTTTCTCAAATTTGCAGCTTTCATGACTTGCCCAGTGGTTAAGAGCCCACCCTCCCACTGTAGGGGGTGCGAGTTTGATCCCTGGTTGGGGAACTAAGATCCCACGTGCCGCTCAGTGTGGCAAAAAAAAAAAAAAAAAAGATTGGCTGGTTCTGCCTCCATGGCTCCCCCAGGATAGACCAGACAGGCCTGCATTGTGCCTGGGAAACCAGGTATGTGAGAGCACAGAGGTTAAGTGCAACCCCTGCCTGTAGTGGGGACCAGCCTTCTGTAGAGTCCCTGTGTCTCCAGGGACTGCCAGTCACTTGTGGGGTGACGGGGAATGAGTGTCTACTGCCCCTTCCCCACCGGTTTCTCCCAACAGTTGGGTCCCTTTTGTCCTGTTTCTGACAGCAGTATCTCAGGCAGGGGCTGTGGTGTGTGTCTGGCTCTGAACTGCAGTTCGAGCTCTGAGAAAATGCCATTGCCTCCTTTGGATCAGTCTGGGCCTGGGAAGAGAAGATTCACACGGCAACTCTAATTCAGGTATCGATGCTGGAACGTGAAGCAAGAGGTGAAGGTGAGCTGGTTGTCTTGTGGAGAATTTCAGAAGGGAGGAAAGAGGGAAGCAATTCACATGAATCTTTTAACATGACAGCCTGATTTTCACCCAGGGAATTTTTCTGCAGTCTTTCTGTAACATGGCATAGTAGTACAGCACCCTATATAGTAGGAGCAACAATAAGTCTTGGCTGTCACTTTTCAGCCGGGTAGTCTCAGGCAAACAGCTTTACCTCTCCTAGCCTCAGTTTTCTCATCTGTGGACTGGGTGTGATATTAATAGTACCTCCTCACAGGGCTGGAGAGAGGACTCCCATGTGTTGGAATGTGGTGTTTGAAAGGGTAGGTGCCTGGTGCCAGCAAGTCTAGGCAGGTGTGTGCTTTTATTCTTACTATGGGGCACATGGCGAGGTTTTCAGTGAAGAAGTTCTCTTGCTGCTTTGTCGGGCATATCTGAGGATATGATGCCTTTTGAGACACTAGCCCGGCTTCCCGGTGGCTCATTGGTAAAGAATCTGCCTGCAGTGCAGGAGACGCACGTTCAATCCCTGGGTTAGGAAGATCCCCTGGAGGAGGGCATGGCAACCCTCTCCAGTATTCTTGCCTGGAGAATCCCATGGACAGAGGAGCCTGGCAGGCTGCAGTCCAGAGAGTCGCAACAAGTCGGACACAACTGCAGCAACTTGGTATGCACAAGGCAGTATCCAAGGTTTTAATGTGAAGTTCAACTAATAGACATGTTCAGTTATTGGGTTTAGTGGAAAGGTATTGCAGTCATGGGTCCCTGAGAAAGAGGTTCACCCAGTTCTGGAAGAGGACGAAGGATTTTCTCCTAATTCATCACATACAGACGTGAAGAAAGCCCCCAGCCTGTGGTGGACGTGACTAGGCCTCTGGGTGAGGTGCCTGAAGGTCGCTACCCCAGGGTGTGTATGGACAGGCTGAAGCCACTTTGCGAAGCCACAAGGCCAGGTTTTTTTGTCACGCAGGTTTTCTGTTTTGAGACCAGCCTGACTCTCCTTTGTGTTTTGTCTGCCGGGGAAGTTGAAACAGCTTTGAGCAGAACACCTGTGTCTTTGTCCCGGTCTCGCCTTGCTAAACAGGATTTGATTGAACTTCTCTTTCCATCACAGTTGCCCACCTACTCGCCTTGCATGTCTGCCTTCCGGCCTCATATTGCTTTAGGAGAAAGCAGCCAGACTCAAAAGTATGAGAAAATAACATTAAAGTTAGATAGAAAAATTCTTTTTATACTACTTCTCTGTTTAATCAAAGAAAAAAAGTGTGCAATGTCTGTTATTAAAACCTCTTCATTATAGCCTCCTCTGAGTGTTTCTGCTTAGGATTTAGAGGGACAACTGAAAGCAGTCTCTTCTATCCATATAAAGTTGGGTACATTTGTCATTTGGAAAATGACGTCAGAAAAAAAATTGGGAGAAGTCAGCACAGGCCCATGTGTTATGTGTACTGTGAAAATTCACGGAAGACCCGGCTTGCCCCCGTCCGCCCCCCGCACTTTTATCACAGTGAACACTGTCAGTGCTTCCAGGAGCTCACAAGGAAGCCCGGGATAACCCGCGTCTCCAGCTGCTTACACTCCCATGGTAGAATGTGACACCGTGATCCAAGGTGGAGAGTCTGTGCCTGGATAGAAGCAGTTGTCTTTCTGAATCTTTCCAGTTCTGCATAACGTTTAAAAGAGCAAAGTGAATGATCCTTTGGGGAGCGTGAGGAAAGGCTTTACGGGGAGAGGGTTAGAATTGGGTCTTGACCCACTAGAACAATTTGGGCAGCAGAAATGGGGGGATGTGTTCTAAGCAGAGCAAAGCGTGTGAGAAGAGGGCGCGGAAGCAGGTGTGAGAGCAACAGTAGGGCAACGGGGAGCATCTTATAATGGACCTGCTTCCTAAAGTGCCACTGAAGGTTAGGGCTTGTTTTGCACTTTTTCTGGAGCAGCGGCGCTGCACTGCGTCTTGGCTGTGTCATTCGGGCTCTTCTTGTTGAGGAGCATGGGCACTAGAGCGTGCGGCCTCAGTAGTTGTGGCTTAGTGGTCCTGTGGCGTGGGGGGTCTTCCCTGACCAGGGCCTGAGCCCTTGTCCCCTGCGTTGCAAGGTGGATTCTCAACCACTGGACCACCACCAGGAAAGTCCCTCTTGTACACCTTTCAGTGATGTACCTTTGGAGGTATCACCTTTAAAACTCAAAGCTCTGGTTACCATTATAAATCTGCTACACCATCTTACTGTTCTTGCCAAGCAGCAGGGTGTTAGTATCTTTCTCTGAAGAGGACCTTGCTGTGGGTGGTGGCATGCCTGCGATGCATACAGATGCCTACGGCTGTGACTGCGGTTATGTGAGGCCCTGGTGATCGTTTTTGTCCTTTGAATCCCAGAAAGAAATGACTATCACATCTAACTAAACAAATGTACCATCTTCTCAAATACAATTTCTATAGAAAATCTATTTCCTTCTTGAAGGTCGCTTGGTTTAATAGTTCCTGTGGTTTTAGAGTAGATGCATTTCTTTGGGTTGGTTGGTAGGTGTCTCATAATTTACACAGCAGCCTCCTTTCGATTATCTCATCCACTGCCTTTGCTGAACAACTCCATGTTTGCCACACAACAGACTCTTAGGAAGCATTCCCACTCCATGTACAAAAGAAGTGCCTGGTTTGAAAGTCATTTTTTAAGGCCGAGTCAGCTCTACACAGTTACAATATTTACTAAGCGTTACCGGAAATGTAGGAACAAAAGATTATTCGGCTAACCTAAGGAGTGTCTCATTTCCTGACCTGTTTGTTTAGGGGGGGTTAAGAATAACACACCCATTTGCCTCTGTTGAGAATTGTCCACAAACTTAACTTTCTTTTTGTTTCATTTTCATAAAGCATTTCCTTGAACATGTGTGTGTTCCTTAATTATCTCTTGCCTTCTGCCTCTTGCTTTTTCTTGCCTTCTGCTCACATCTGCCTTCTCCTATTTCCCATTTCCCCTACTTTTCTACTCAAAGACAGCATCCACCATCCTTCTAGATTGGCCTGTTTTTACCATAAAGTCACGTGTGTCCATCCAGTCCAGCTGATGGATACTGACCGAGAGCCTACTCCACGCCAACCTTACACATGGGGTTTCAGCCTTTCAAAATGGGTTTTCAGAGGCAGCCCTTGCCCTTTGGGTGAGACAGATAAGTAAACAGCTGGTTACAGGAACGAGTGCGGGTGCAGCTGAAATCCTGCCGAGGAGGGTGACAGGAGGCTTAGGGAGTAGGGGCAATAGTGAAACCTGTTCCTGCCAAAGCCCTTGTCTCTCTCCCCCTCCCCGCTTCCCGGCTGCCTTTTCTAGCTCCCTCAGTCTTCCTCTCTCCGCGCTTGACATTTGGTGCAGACCTCTTGTTTCAATACTTACTAGGCTCTAAGTATGTGTGTGTGCATGCTCAGTCACTCAGTCGTGTCTCTCTCGTGACCCCATGGGCTGTGGCCTGCCAGGCTCCTCGGTCCATGGGATTCAGGAATCAGACACACGTCTCTTATGTCTCCTCCTTTGGCAGGTGGATTCTTTGCCACAAAAGCCCATGGGTGTGTACTTGTGTCTTTTTAAATAAATTGCACACTTGCATAGCAGATTGAACACATCCAATAAACTGTGATTTCTCTGGACTTGTTTTTTTCATCTGTGAGAATGGTGACTTAGAACTCTTACCGAGGTTTTTCTGGCTTAAAAAAATTCAGTGGTTATCAGTTACAACAAGTATGTATTTGTATTGAAAACTATTTAGCCATTCTGCCTTTATTTTGTGACTACAGAAACATGGCTTAAAAGTAAATTTCTTGGGAGTTCCCTGACAATCCAATGGTCAGGACTTAACACTTTCACTGCCATGGGCCTGGGTTCCATCCCTGGTTAGGGAACTAAGATCCTACAAGCTGCACAGCTCAGCCAAAAAAAAAACTGTGTTAAAAAGGGAGGGCACATATATATGCCTATGGCTGATTCATGTTGCTGTATGGCAGAAACCAGCATAGTATGGTGAAGCAATTATCCTCCAATTAAAAATAAATTTTTTAAAATTGCCCTAAAAAGAGAAAGTGAATTTCTATAGTAGGATTAATTTCCAAGGATAAAAAGGAGAGAGTATATAGTTTTTACTCAAGATGTGTTTTTTTAAATAGTTTCAAATGCAACAGTTTGTTACCAATGCCAAAACAATAGACTTGGATGAAATGCATAAGGGGAAATTTTGCTTCACTGGATGTAATTTACTCTTCTTCAAAAGTCTCTGCTTTACATCTTAAAAAAGAGAGAAACTAGACTAATAGTTAAAATGAGTATGCGTACGAATGCAATTTAGTGACCTTTTCAGAAATCATTTTGAAGTGATTTCAAGGATTCTAAGATAAGGATTTGGGTCATTTCTATGTTTAGTAGCCTATGGTTTTTAAAGATTTTGACTGTTAGTTTAGGTCCTCAGGACTTACCATGATCAGTAGATAACTTGTTTCTTTCACTGAGAGCTTTTTAAAATATATATATTTATCTATTTGGCTGTGTCAAGTCTTCGTTGCAGCATTCAAACTCTTAGCTGTGGCATGTGGGATCTAGTTCCCTGACCAGGGGTTGAACC
Organism: Aepyceros melampus; assembly: GCA_006408695.1. Lineage (NCBI taxonomy): Eukaryota > Metazoa > Chordata > Mammalia > Artiodactyla > Bovidae > Aepyceros > Aepyceros melampus. Next base: position 206,945 of record SJXQ01003447.1, read on the forward strand.
CAGGCCCCCCGCATTGGGAGCACGGAGTCTCAGCCACTGGACCACCAGGGAAGTCCCAATGCAGAGCATTTATCATTAGATCACTGCTTCTGCATGCAAGAGCACCAAAATGCAACTGAGTTCTCTTTACCATCAGGGCATGTATCAGCTCTTGGAAACTGTAAATTCAGAATAGTTCTCTGTCATTCCCAGAACTCTACCTCTGATTGTCATTACAGGTGGTATTTGAGCCTTCAGAAACCTGCCTTGATTGTGTTTTCCATTTTATTTTCATTATAAAGCTTTCTTGTGAAGTAATTTTTGTTTTCTAGGCTTAAATCCATTTAGCTAATATTTATCATGGCCCCCCGCATTGGGAGCACGGAGTCTCAGCCACTGGACCACCAGGGAAGTCCCAATGCAGAGCATTTATCATTAGATCACTGCTTCTGCATGCAAGAGCACCAAAATGCAACTGAGTTCTCTTTACCATCAGGGCATGTATCAGCTCTTGGAAACTGTAAATTCAGAATAGTTCTCTGTCATTCCCAGAACTCTACCTCTGATTGTCATTACAGGTGGTATTTGAGCCTTCAGAAACCTGCCTTGATTGTGTTTTCCATTTTATTTTCATTATAAAGCTTTCTTGTGAAGTAATTTTTGTTTTCTAGGCTTAAATCCATTTAGCTAATATTTATCAGTATTTGGGTAGGCCCTCGAAGGTTCGTTAGGAAGACCCTATATATACACACAGTATAATTAACCATTATTTAAGAAAAATGGTCAAGTAAATTTTTTAAAGCAACATATTTTATCCCTACTTTCATGAGATTCCAGTACAATAGGAAAAAAAAAAAAGGACAAAAAAGCGAACATGTCTGGCCAACTACATGAATTTTAGAGATTTACAGACATAAGCAAAGTAACCACAGCTGGGTTAGGGAGACAGAGGCTTCATTTAAGAAACAAACTGCAAACAGTACTCTGAGGAAGAGTGGGAAGTATGCTCAGGACAAGAGTAAAAAGAAACCAGAGTTCACAGTGACTAAGGAAGTTTGGTCGAAGGGATCCCCTGACAGGGGCTGTGAAACATGCCGACCAGACTTGTTAAAGGATGTATTTTAAATAGACCAGGTTCTTGTAGTATGCATATAATGGGTGATTTAACATTTTTTTAATTTTCTTTATTTTTGTAATATGTGATACATGTTCACGGCTCAAATGTTTCAAGTTACAAAATGGAACAGACTGAGTGATAAACTCCCTCACACACTTGACTCCCACTAACCACTTCTCCTCCCTGAAGATAACCAGTGTTATTAGTACTTCATAAACTTTTTCTGATAATTTATACACACAGATATACATTTTTTTCCCTTGACACAGATGGTTACATACCACAAGTCCATAACTGCTTCCCAAAACCTTTTGGGTGCAGATGGGTTGTAGAATTCAAAATTCACTGGATTTTAGAAAAGCAATATGGTCCATAGAGTATAAATGACATAACACCCCCAGGGGATCTGTGCAGCACTAAGCGATAAATTAATTCTCCAGGGAAACTGAATATTCACACCAAAGTGGGATAAATAAGAACCATAAATAGCCTCATGTCCGTTGCATTCAGGTGTCACTGTCAGATATTTTTCAACACTAAGCTTATAAAATTACGATTTTTAGAAGTTTTTAGGTCTTGGAATAGCTGACATAGGATTATAACTGGAATCCCCGCTACTCCCTACCCTGTGTTTTTTTTAATTAACAGTATGTATTGGAATTCTCCTCCTCAGTACAGAAAGAGATTCCTCATCATCTGCGCAATTATAACTGCTTGTGTGCTAGATTTCTTGCAGAAAGCAGTCACATATAGTGGTTTATGCACATACACGTTTGTATATAGATAGACAAGTGTTGGTGATGAACAGGGAAGCCTGGCATGCTACAGCCCATGGGGTCGCAAAGAGTCGGACACACCTGAGCTACTGAAACAAGACTCGTATTTATTGGTACAATTGAGAGTACAGTAAGTGAAGTGAAAGTTGCTCACTCTTGTCCCACTCTTTGCGACCCCATGGGCTATAGAGTCCATGGAATTCTCCAGGCCAGAATACTGGATGGGTAGCTGTTCTCTTCTCCAGGGGATCTTCCTAAGCCAGGGATTTGAACCCAGGTCTCCCACACTGTAGACAGATTGTCTACCAACTGAGCCATCAGGGAGGCCCAAGCACAGTAAGATCCAGATCAAATTATTGACTTCTAAGTATGAGACTCTACACTTAAGCTGCTTTTTAAAAAATTATCTAATTAGAAGTAGATAATACTACTAATTGATGGGGGAAAAGGCAGTTTAGCCAAGTAGAATCATAATATGCCTTGCTACAACAAATAAGTGGTTTAGCCAGTAAGAGTGTTCATGTATAATTGGTTCAGCGTTGGGATCAGGGGTGGTGGAAAGCCTTAAGAATTAGAATTTTAATTGTCGGTGTTCCTTATGAGAATTCTTTGCTCAGTGAAGAGGTTCAGGTTTCTCTGTGATATCGTTACCATTGTTCTGGGTAGAAAGTTGCTGCCCGAAAAGGCAAGGGGCTGTTTAAATAATGGCGACACTTTTTGTAATTGGTGTGTCAGCACCAACGACCGAAAGGAGGAGCACTGGGAATAGCATGCGCAGTTGTCACCGTGCACCAGTGTTTGGGCCCAGAAGTCTGACTAAATAAGGCAATGCCCCAGCGAGCCTTATCAGCGTCTGACCGGGATACGGGCTAGCAGCTGATACATGGTCCCCGGCCATGCTCTGCAATTCCTTAGCTTCTTGGCAGATGAGCGTCAGTCCCAGACACCAAAAGCTCCTACCTGCCAAGCCCAGTGTTGTACCTGCATTTGATTTTCTGTAAAGCTTGAGTATGAGATGTTAAGTCCCTGAAGAGGACAAAAGAGAGTTCGGGTACTGTTCCAAAAATGTGTTATGCATGTAAGCATACTTATTTTTAGTGGTGTGTCAGTGGAGAGTTTGTTTAGGAGTTCATTCACCACCCCTGGCTCCCTGCAGCTGTTTCCCCACCACCCCAGTGCCTCCCCACCCGGCCTGAGGTTGAGAAGGTGGCAGGCTCTTCAAGGCTGGGGTTACAGGAAAGGAGGGTACCACCCCTGCCACGCTTGGAGTCAGTGGGTGCAGGGGGAGGGGAAAGGAGGGACTTTTCAGTCACATCTGATCTTGGGCTCACCTCTCTTTTCATTTCTTTGGTCTCTGTGTTTTGCAATGTTTATACTTTACCAGTCTGTGTATTTATAAAAAGAAAACAGAGCATTTTTTATAGGAATCAGTCCAAGGGTCCAATTTTAATGCCAGCAAATGCAAATTTCAGTTCCTGTTAGTATTCAAGCCTGCAAACTCGGTCTAATCCAGGCTTGCTTGTACAGAGTTGAGGGGTGACTGTGTACACGTGAGGACATTGGCGGTTCCCCAAACTACTGACAGGGTATTATACCACCAGGAAATGGAACTTCAAGACTTCAGTAATGGAGTGAGGCAAAGCTGTGAGCTGGGGTCAGCGCCCTCTGACTGTCTCCTGTGTCGTCCCTCCTGCCCCGCCCCTTCCCCTCCATCCATACCTCCCTCTCCTCCTCTCTTCTTTGCTGAACCCCTTAGTGTAGAAGGTTGAAGGAATGACGCTTCTCAGGTCCTGACTTTCTGAATGCAGAGCCGCCCTTCTCTCCCCTCTTCCCCTTTGTTTACCCAGGCCCATCCCTTCCCCTCCAGAAATTCTCAGTAATAGATGTTTTCATCACGTGCTGTTGATTCTGTATAATGGGAAAAGTGTCTTCTTTTTTTTTTTTTTTAAGTCTATATGAATGGCACCAAGTCACAGTTTGTTGTGGTTTAGTCACTTGGTCGTGTCCCGACAGTAACCCATGGACTTTGGTCCACCAGGCTCCTCTGTCCATGGCATTTCCCAGGCAAGAATACTAGAGTGGGTTGCCATTTCCTTCTCCAGAGTATCTTCCCAACTCAAGGATCAAACCTGGGTCTCCTGCATTGCAGGCGGACTCTTTACCACCTGAGCCACCAGGGAAGCCCAAGTAGGTGGTGGTGGATTGTATTTGTTGTTATGCTTAATAGGTAAGTAACATTCTTATATAAGTCTTTCAGTTTTGTTTAATTTTTGCCCCTTGAGAATACTGTATTAAGATTCATCCACTGGCCATATGTACCCCTGGGCTATTGGTTTTCAGGGTTGCATGGTATTCCAGGGCTTCCCTGGTGGCTCAGAGAGTGAAGAGTTTACCTGCAATGCAGGAGACCCAGGCTCAGTCCCTGAGTTGAGAAGATCCCCTGGATGTGGACATGGCAACATATTCAGTATTCTTGTCTAGAAAATCCCAGGGACAGAGGAGCCTGGCAGCTACAGTCCATGGGGTCACAAACAGTCGGACATGACTGAGCAACTAACACTTTGACTTTCAAGGTATACCAGTCTCTGCCTGCACCCCAGTGTACTCACCAGTTGACTTACTTAGTGATGGACATTTGGCTTGCCTCAAACACCCCATATCACAAGCACTGTTATCATCGAACTAGCTTTTAAAAAGCCAAGTGCAGTTCAGTAAAATGCCTTTCGTAAAATCTTGTGGTACCTGTTTAAACTCAGACATATCCCTTCCAAGGTTATTCGTTTAAAATGTTTCTCTACAGTTTAGAGCACTGCCACAGCATGAGTATTCTTGACATCTCTATTCTAATAAAGATCCAGATGAAATCAAAAGTTTCTGATTGGAATGCATTCTGCGTTGGGCAGATAGCCACTGGGTCTTCTGTTTGAGAATTAGATATTCACATGTTTTCCCTGATCATAGTTTGGGACTTTGGCAGGCAAAACTTGAAGGAAGGTGGTAGATGGGTCAGAGAGACCGAACTTATCCACACTCTGTAATTGAAGGTCCTGCCAGGTGGGAAGAACATGTGCTTTGGAGTCAGGCAAAGTCTTGACTCCACCTTGGGCAAGTTATTTAACCTCTCTCAGCCTTGTTTTCCTCATCAGTAAAAATAAGAGTAATTATGGAGCCCTCCCAGAGGAACATCAGAAGGATTAAGTGAGCTAACATGAGATGGAATTTGTGTAACACCTGACGCGTCTTGGGCGTTCCGTAAGTGGGAACTCCGGAACATCAGGAAAGTGTCCTACCTCCACCTGGGTTAGACAGCAACCCAGGTGTGTTTCTGAGGGTTTCTGAGAGCCAGCGTGGTCATTTCTGTGTCACCTCTCCCTGTCTTCCAGCCTATCCTGAGATCAAGGATGGCAGTTGCAGGGCACCCCTGGGAGGGCAGAGGCTGGCAGTGGGCAGCACCAGGGCTTATGAGGAAAGGACAGGGTGTAGGAGGGGGAGTCCAGCTGTATTTAAGGAGATTTATCCCACAGCATAAGATCATAGAGGGAGGAATGTGAGGGGATAATTGTGGACCGAGTGAAGTCAGCCTTGGGTTCGGTCCCACTGGCCACACAGGATAGACAGGAGCCGATCTGGCATGGAGAGCCAGGCCTGAGCACTTGGATTCTGGTGATCAAGAGAACACTGAACAGCTTTGATAGCGTCTTAAGAAAACAGAACGTTCTTATCAAACTAAAGTGAGAATTTTGTCCACAAACACTTGCTTCCTGAGAAGAATGGGGCTATTTCAGTGTGTTGGGTCTTTGGATTGGGTCTGTTCGCCTGAAATAATTGGGTAAACACATGTGTCCACTCAATATTTTCAGCTCTCTTCACCAGATTGGCTCACTGGCGGCTCAGGAAGGGTTTTGTTCCTACTATATTAAGGCCAGCCTGACATGCCCAAGTGACCACTGGTCACGTTCTGATCCTGGGAGGACAGTGGCAGCAGAATTGGGTTGGAGATGCCATTTAATTCCCTGGTTTTTGTTTGTAGCTCGCAGAATTGCTGAGGATCTTTTTATCTGAATGGTCAACTTAGTGAAAGTTCATTCTATCAGGGTTATGTGTGACTTAAATACAAAAACAAGTATAATAAACAAACAGTTATCACAAGTTGGCAGGTTCCCCCCACACACATTTTCCTTCATGATGTGGAAGAAAGAGTACAGGCTCTTTCATGAGACTTACCCAGTTCTGATTCTGCTGTGTTCTGTCTACTTGGACAGACCACCACCTTTCAGAACATGATTCCTTATACATAATAGAATAATAACTTGAAGGGTTGAGGGAGAGTCTAGTAATTTTGTTCATAAAGTGTTCCACAGAGTTCCTAGAATATGGATGTTTGGTAGTTTCAGGGTAGTAGTGTACATTTATTATCATTTCTGTGTGTGTGTGCATCAATACATACATTAGAGTAGCTATAAATATTAAATGTTTAATTTTCACATTTCTCTTGGGCACTTAGGATAGTTTGTCAGTGCTAAGCGTAGCTCTGGAATATTTCCTGCTTCGTCAGCCTCTGCTGTGTTGAACCCATAGTAGCCAGGGCACCGGCACCATTCTTTCCCTTTCCTCCTTGTGTTCCCTGTCCATCTACCTTTCTCTGGGCAGTTGCTGTCATTCCTCCCTTCCTCCCATCCATTTCATCATTAATAAGGAAAGTGAATGGGTTTCCCAGGCGGTTTTAGTGGTAAAGAACCCGCCTGCCAATGCAGGAGACATAAGAGATGAGGGTTCGATCTCTGGGTTGGGAAGATCCCCTGGAGGAGGGCATGGCAATCCACTGCAGTATTCTTGCCTGGAGAATCCCATGGACAGAGGAGCCTGAGGGCCTGTGGGTCACAAAGAACCAGACATGACTATGAAGCAACAGCATGTATGCATCAAGGAAGATGAATGCAATAGGAGTATGATTAACTAAAAATGACTACTTAGGCAACATCTAATACTCTACTGAAGAATAGCCCAGTTCTTGGCAATGAAATTTCAAATAGCCACTGCAGCACCCAATGCATTCTGAGTCCTAGGAGATGGCATGGCCTCCAAATTGCACCACTTGATGGCCGGTGGAATGATATTTTTTCCCCAGCTACTTAGGAATGTTGGTAGTTTGCGCCCTGTGTAGCTCTGTTTCTCATGGCCCCTGCCATGCTGTCCCCGCGGGTGCTGGTGCTGGAAAGGCTGGGATCGTATAATGTATACACCTCGGCGTGTGTGTGCGCATGTGTGTGCATGTGAGTGTCTTGTCACCTTAACTGCTCTAGGCCTCAGCTTTCTGATCGGCACAGATCGTTGGTTAGAACTGGATGATCTCTGAGCTCTTTCTTAGTTTCCAGATTTTGTGACATATGTTGATCTCATGATTAATAATTCCAGATGAATTAGAAGATTACAGAATGTTTGAAGACTGTGTCTAGCGTTAGAGGTTCACTTACAAAAGTAATCAGCCATCAATCCTGGAGGATGATTGGGCTTTATGATCATGTTTATAAACCTCTGTTGTTAGGCTTTTTGATCTGTGTGATTGTAAAAGACATAGAACTTCATTTACTGTGCGCAGATGATTTGACTGCTGTGTACGGGCCATTACGTAAGGTGCTTTATTTATGTTCAAGTTATAGGGAAGCTTTAGTTAGAAGGTATACTCACCTGTCTTACTTAAATCTGATACCTCTAACTTTCTTTACCAAAGAAAATTTAGCAGCAGGTTTAGTAGCAAGACCGTTATCACTCTACAGAAAAATTAAAAAGCAATAAAGAGAGGCCTAGATTTTACTTATATATAATAAGGGAATTTCTCTAGAAACAAAGGTATAGCTTCCACAGTTACTGAATATTCAGGTAGAAGGGAACTTTAGAACTCTCTGCTTTCCCAGGGGTCTTTAGCTTATAGTTTCGGACCTGGGAGTTCTCAGGTTTTATGGAAGGGCTGTCAGCAGGAGGCAGGGAAAAGCTGAGGAGATGGAGATAGGTCCTTGCAAGCCAGGACATAGGCACATTTGTCTGATTTCATGGGGTTGGGGAAAAGTATGCCAAATTTTGATATAAGAATGAATTGGAATTCTCATTCTAACTCCTTTGTTTTACAGATGATAAAACAAAGCTCCAGCCCACCATGTCAGGAGCACAGAAGGGGCAGATTTTGTGAAATATATTGATATCATGATGAATAATTCCAGGTTTAATTAGAAGATGTCTGGGCTTTATGATCATATTTCTAAACCATTAGCCTTGCTCTGAGAGGACTGGTGGCTCAGAAGGTAAAGAATCTGCCTGCCAATGCAGGAGACACAGGAGACTTGGGCTCAGTCCCTGATGGGGAAGACTCCCTGGAGAAGGGAATGGCAATCCACTCCAGTATTCTTGCCTGGAGAATTTCATGGACAGAGAATTCCTGGCGGGCTACGGTCCATGAGGTCGAAAAGAGTCGGACAAAACTTAGTGACTAACACTTTCGCTTCAGAGGACTGAACACATTTGGCTGCTTCTGAGGACGTGAAAACTGCTAGAGTCTCTGGTGTCATCTTCTCCTCCCCAGTGTACCTCTCACTTATCTCCAGACCTTAAGCCTCATATCAGGTAGAAGCTATTGACACAGTTTAGAGCAACTCTAGAAACCCAATCCATGTTGGGAAAGTTGGCCTGGGCAGACCTGTGACACAGAGCACAGGCCATGCCAGCTCTTGATTCCTCAAGGAAAAGTAGACCTTTGTGACCCTTGACAAGAAAAGTCACTGGGCTGGCCAGATACTGGATCAGGAAGAGGGATGTCTACTCTGCACACTCACCCGCAGGTGTTTCCAGAGCAGAAAGAGTGGCCTTATGGGCTCTGGTAGCTTCTAACTGGTAATAATGCTGTGTGTGTGTGTACGTCCTTAAGTTTTTGTATCTCATTATAGCCCCATAACAAACATGTTGACAACCACTTCTGTTTCTCCACGACTTTTAAGTAAGCTGCCCAGCATTGCACAGGTGGGACCAGGACCCCCAGCCCCCCTGCTTCACCTGGGTAGCTACAGTCGCTGTCAACCCTCACAAAGGTCACAGGTGCAGTAATTTGGCACAGTATGATACCTACTGCTTTGGTTGCAGCCTTCTGGTTACATTTCATGAAAGTGAAAGTGTCATATAGATTGCTTCCTGTTTTATAGAAAAGGAGAAAACAGAAACTTGTATTCCTATTTTCTTATATATCTTTAAAAATAACTGCAGAAAAATCTTTTTAAAAAACACTAACACTGGTTAGCTCTGCTGGATTAATATCAGGGTGAGTAAGGAATAAGGGAAGAGGGAGACTTCCCTAGTTTTATTAGATTTTATTGGTCCATTTGAATGTGTGCTTATTTGGAAACTTAATATCTCTTTAAATTATTCAGTTAACTAAATGCATAGATGTTATCTGTGATGGTGTTGAATACTCTATGCCCAGCTTTATCTGCGTCTTCTGTTTTTAGCCCTTTACATGTATCACCTGTAGTCCTCATAGCAACTCTGCAAGGTTGGTTCTACCACTCTTCTGGGTTTACATAAGAAGAAACAGAGATGTCCCAAGGGTGTAGGGAACTTACCCTGGATTCCAGGCTGGCAAGCAGTGAGAGTGATTCATATCCAGGCAATATGATTGGAGAGCTCATGCTCGTAACCACTACAGGAAGGGCTTAGACAAACAGCAAGAAACTCAACTTTGAGGGTGTTCCAGTGTGATGTAAGAGATATTTTTAGTTTGGCACTTTTGAAGTCTGTGAATCCTAAATAATACATCTACATTTATAGAGCAAGTCCAGGGAGACCATGCAGTTTCCATTATGCTATTTAATCCAAGGATTACGTTTATGCTGTGGTTGTAAAAATATGCTGTCGATGGAGGTCTCTGGCTTTAAGTGCCAACAGATTGTCACAAAAGCTGAGACACCTAAGGACACGTTGAGGGTGGTAGGTGCGGAGGGAGATAGCAGAGACCAGGATGGAGACAAGGTGGCCTCGTGGTGGCCCAGCAGACAGAGAGCTTCCTGTGCCACCAGTGTGGGGGTGAGGTGCCCACTTTGAGGGGTTGGGGTGTGTTACCCGCTGAAATCCCAGGGAAAGACAGCAACACCTCAGCATCTTACCAGGGAAATGTTGTTAGAACACAAAATCCCTTATCTTGGAGCAAAGTCACAGGGAAAGCTAGTGCAGCTAATAATCACTTGTTGCTTAACAGTGTCAATTCTACATTTATTTAAACCAAGAGTTGTTTATCACTAAAAGGTTATTATATACACAAATCCACTCATGCAAATGAGAAATGGGTATGTTAATTTAATCATAATTGGGAGAGAACGTTCATCTTCTAGTAGTTCAGATGATGAGAAAAAACCCGGTGTTCAGAGAGAGAATGAAAAGAAAGACCATCATAGGAAAAGTGTACGGCTCAATTAAGATGGGATGGGGTGGGGGGGGTGTACCGTTCTTGCCTTCAATGCAAATTGCCCCCCCAACATTGACTGACTAGTAATCCCCAGGGGATTGCAGGAGCTATTGCACAGGAAGTTCTTGGAACAGATAATGCAGGTTGAACCTGAAGTATAAAAAAATCACTCAGTAAATGTCAACAGTAATCATCACCCTCATCATATCGATACTTGTGGCTTGACTTGCTAGGCTGTCGCTCAGTCGTGTCCGACTCTTTGAGACTCCATGTCCATGGGTCCTCCAGGCTCCTCTGTCCATGGGATTCTCCAAGCAAGAGTATTGGAGTGGGTTGCCATGCCCTCCTCCATAGGATCTTCCCAACCCAGAGACTGAACCCAGGCCTCCTGCATTGCAGGTGAATTCTTTACCATCTGAGCCACCAGGGAAACCTGTAAGTTAGGCTGGCCTAACTTAATACAGTATATGTCTCCCAGATGTTTATATGTTCCCAGTGGTCATATTGTGTAGCTTATGAGTCATTGAATCAACTAAGAGGAGCCTACACTTTGTCTGTTGTCCTATCAAATTGTGTAATGACCCAAGGCAGGGGCTGGCTTCCAGGCCACAGAGGGCAGAGTTCACAGGTCACCACCTTGTTCACACCTTCCCAGCCTCAGTGTTTTAGCCCATCACCCAGGCAGTGTGAAGCATGCCCATCGCTGGTGTACGCTTCTGGGATGTGTCCCATTCATTCACCTGCTTCTTCTCCAAACCCAGACATTGGCCTGTGCCCCCTCTCCTTTTTTTCAGCTTACAAACCTGTGGTTTTGTCTGCTAATATTCATTCCTTTCGCAGGCTCCTTAAGAAATGTGGTAGAATTTCCCTCACTTGCCCTTTACTCTCTCATTCCTAGAAATAATGTATCCGTATTGTAATCTTCCCAACCCAGAGATCAAACCAGGCCTCCTGCATTACAGGCATATTCTTTACTGCCGAGCCAACCAGGGAGGCATGAACAGAGGAGCCTGGAGGGCTATAGTCCATGGGATCCCAAAAGAATCAGACACAACTGAGCAACTGAACCACCACCACCATTGTAATCTTAGAGTATATGAGATAAATATGTGTGTGTTTTACTTGGTAATAATCTCAGAGAAGCACACAATATAATAAAAGTTATTAAAATAACTGATATTTAGAAAGTTATTAAAAGAGGTCTTCGGAAGTGCTAATAATCATTTACACTATTTCTTTAATGCCAGATTGGTCTCTCCTGCCTTGATTCTGACCTAAGAAGATATCTCAAGAGTTTTTTGCTTCCCTCTGTTCTCAGAGCAGGGAGAGCTGGTTATGTGAAGAAAGTCCTAATGACTGTAAGAGCCATCACATTAAAGGCTTTGAGGGTCCTTTAGGGACATTATGCTCCCATTATCTGTGGTGATGTAGCCAAAATTATACTCCCCTTGGCAGCGTTTCCATGGCAGGTCCTTGATCCTGGCTCATAAATGCATGATTTATTCTGAGTAGTTGTGCGTAGTTGTAGTGAAGAGTCCCTCACATTTTTTTTTTCATTGTTGTATTGCCTTTAAGACTGAGTTTGAACAGTATTTTAGGAAAAGAGAAAAAGTAAGAAGATATTAGGTTATTTTATTACCTGAAAGAATACCAGGGAGCCTGGGGGAATTCATCCGAGAAAGAAAATGGCATTTTGTCTATTGTAGTTGGGAACTGGTTCTCCAGAAGCTTAGAGCGCTCAGGGTAATATGGGGTTTATTTTGAGCTGTGTTTCCGTGATATTAAGAGCATAATAGTATTCAGGAACACTCCTGTGCCTTCTAGTAAAAACAAGCATCTCTTGTTCTGATCTGTTTTCTTCTTCTCTGTTTTGCTACTGTGTAGATAAATTTGAAGCTTGTAGCCCTGACTATATGTAACCAAATAGTCTACCACAGGGCCCCTCCTTTGTTATGGAGGTTTAAAAATGGTTTCCTATTAATTCACAAGTCTGTGTGGGTGAATGCTTTTTTAACATAACATTTCTAAGACACTTTTCTTGCTTATTCCAGAAAAGAGAGGCCAAATCTGCTATTTACTACCTGCTTGGATAGTCAAGTTTGTTCAGCAAAAAATCAAGTAGAATCTCAGCTGACCACAGGTGAAGTCTAATGGCCCAAGTGGTTAAAGTAAACATCTAAAAAGTAAATAGGCAGAAATTCTGGTTTCTGTACTTGAGCTCCCTAGACCATTTAGATGAAGAGGCTCTTTTAATTGGTCTGTATTTTAATTCCACTGTCAGCAAAATGAGTGTGTTCGTACAGCATTGGTACATTAAGGTCTCAAGGCAGACGTCCTAGACTTGTAAAATACTCCCTTAAAAGTTAACTGTCTTCAGAGTCTTCATAGTAGATTCTGGCTTTCGGGTGGTTTTGAGCTGTGAAAGTTTACAGAACCTCAAGAGCAGTTCTCTAGAAAGGTTTCACATTTTATTTAATTTTCAATGATTTTAAGAGGGCTTTTCTGGCTTGTTCTTCTCTAAAGCAAGAGCTTGGCTCCAGAAAGGACATACACCTTCTGTCTAGCGCAGAAGTGCATGGACAGGAGGGACAGGTTAGAACCAAGTGTTTCTTAGAATGTCCGCTGGGCTTCCCTAAAAGCTCAGAAACCTGAGAAAGCTGGCTTTTTATGGGCACACAGTTCCTCTTAAGGTTCTTTGAGTAGATCCATTTTGTTTTATAAAAATTCCTATCGGCAGCTTGGCCTTTGAGAAATCATTCTGCAAATATTCCAGGAGCATGCAGGCAGGAGCTGGAGGCCTCTTTCCTTTTTCTTTCATTATTGTTCGTGTGTCTCAATTTAGAGTTTTGGATGACTGCTCCTTGGGTCCTGGCCAACTCTCCTCCCTTCCTCCAGAAGTTCCCCCCCCCCCCCCCCCCGCACCTGCACCTTTCTGATGGTAAACACCTGGGATGCTGGGAGCGGGAGTGAAGCCAGTGTGTAGGACACACAGACTCATGCAGCTAGTTCGGAGCCAAAGCACAATTGGATTATGTCGAGAAGGGAAAAGGTGCCACGTGAATTTGCCATGTTTCTGCACAGAGCAGGCCAATTTAAATATAGCCTACTACCACAGCTTGTCCAGAATTAAAATAGCCCAGAACAAGTGGCAAATGGCAGGGCGTGGGGCTCTCTGCCAGGAGATGGCTAAGGGACGGGAAAATGGGCTTTTGAGATGGATTTGCAGGCTCAGATAACAACAGCAGACAGGACACCCTGGGATCCTACTTCAAAACTTCAATTTCAGGTCAACGTAAATGTGCAGAGTCCAAAAGGAAAGGCTGATGAAAACACTCAGCAGCCTAGAAGGCTGTTCCAAATGTGCTATATTATTATTTCAGAATTAAAATCTGGTCCCTGAATTCCCCTATAGTGACATCTTACCTAAAGTCAAGGACAATACCATTGCAGCTAGGTTTTCCAGGCATAGATGTTTTTAGCCCATGAATTGAATTATGTAATAACTGTATAATAAAGCTTTATTTGAGCCTGGTGCTGCACATAATGAAATTAGAACTTGAAAATATGATGAACAGCCCTGCCTTTACTAGTTTATCAGAACAGTGATAGTGGTCAGTACAGGAAGTTTTAGCAAATATTTCAGTTCAGTTATTCATTCCTGAAATTTTTGTTTGGTTGGTTGATTTTTAGTCTTTCTTGATTCCACCTGTCATGTTCCCTGAGATTGAACAACACCAAAGACACATTTCATTATAGGAGAGTAAGTACAGTGAGGTAGATACTTGCTTTGAGAACAAGCCAAAAAAGATGCTCAGCAGTAGTTAACATTTGCTGGTGCAGATAGACATTTCATAGCCCATGCAATCAGTATACACATAACTAAGATGTATGTATATTATATATTTGCATATATATTTTTAATTCTTCCCTCAAAATTAACTGCCACGTTACACCTATCCAGCAGACGTTTAATACTCCTTTTTTAGTGATATGAGGAATTCGTCATCTGATAGCATCTAAATTTCAGACCTTGAGAACCATGGTTGATAAACTGGTTTCTGAAATTATGCCAGCACTATGGAAGAGATATTTTAAAAATTAAATAGCGATAAGTTATTTGAAATGTGTGACTGCCGTGACTTATTGTAGTGTCTCATAGTTTAAGGGCTAACAGAGACCTTTCTCTCTCAGATGAGCATGTGAACCTTTTTTAAAATTTATTATTATTTTAACTCTGAAAATAGATAACACATTTACCTGAGACTTGGAAAATATAGAACAAGGTTATATATAGTTCAACTACATATATTACAGATTTTTAAGGTAGGTAAGTTATGATTTTTAGTTGGAGTTTCAATATCAAACTCTCAAAAACTAATAGAATGAACACACAGACAAGTAGAAGTAGAAGCCTGAAAAGCACAGTGAACCAATTCAGCATAATTAAGATTTACACAGTTTTCACACAGCAGCAGGGTACAAATTCTACTCCGACTATAAGCTAGGAGACCCTGGAACATATCCAGGGACATAAGACCAGGTGCAAAAATTTGATGGTCTAAAGGTATTGAAATCATACAGAGTCTGTTCTCTGAGCATGAGAACCTTTTTTATTTTGTCTGGCTGTACTGGCTCACTCGTTTGAGCTGCTGCTGTTGTGACGTCTTAGAAAAACATTGCAGAGAAGTTTCCTATTTACAATTAACTGTTGCCAACAGTGATCACCGGCCAGAGAGAAATTGAAGGGGGAAAAAAAAAGCTTTCATTTCACCACCAGAGATACAGAAGGGTCAGAGCAAGATGGTGAACATGGACAATATAATCAGCAGGAGAAGAAAAAAGAATTTAGAGTTAAGTAGACTTGGGGGTGTTGCCTGGAATAGCAAATAATTTGAAGGCATTTCTGGACATTTGTAGATGATTGAGTACATTGAGGTTTTGTTTGCTGTAGCAGACATTAGGAGCTGATCATGAAATGAGAATGTGGACAGCCTTGAAAGGAAACGGGCCAGGAGCGGTTATTTTAGAGAGCACAAATTCACACGTGATCTGAAACCCGGAGACATGTCAGTAGAAAGACATGGGACAGCAGGACATGAGTGTTGTCAGTAAAAGCTCCCAGGAACAGAGTCGTGGTGCAGCAAGTCACTCACCAGCTTCAAGCTTCCTTGTCTTGCATGGAAAGAGGCTAATCCTCCTTACTCTGGAACAGTAGCATTCCCGTTCTTCGTTGGGAAAGACTGGAGTGCAGAGGCATCCCCATGTCTTCTAAGGATGGTGACTTCTTTGGGATGGGCTGGCTCCAGACTTGATGACTGACTCATTAGCCTCCCCTTTCCTTGATGTCCTATACATTTTCAGGGTAACTGATCAGCCCAAAGGGATTGCATATGAAGCTATAAAGAGGGCTTTTTCTGTTTCCTGCCCCATCTCATTCATGTCAGAGCAGAGTGAAAAATGGGAAGCCTTCTCCCCTACTGTGTCCATTACAGTCCATTAGGGTCCAGAATTATAAACGTACTTTAGAGGTTTCCACCAGAGTCCTCTAGAGTGTCTCAAGGCTCCATACTTTAGAGGTTTCCACCAGAGTCCTCCAGAGTGTCTCAAGGCTCCAAAGTTCTCAGCCTCAAGTAAAAGTGGATTTCACACGCTTCTACTCCCCAGCACCCGTAAGACAAGGGCACATCCTTCGGTCATCAAGTCTGTTGGCATTCTAAGTAGATTCTGTGATTCTACAGAAACTACTGAAAGTGGAAAAAAGAACTTTCTGCAGTCCTCTTCCCACTGCCTGACACAGCACATTCAGGAAATCTGACCTGGAAAGTGTAGTCCATTCTGGGAGGTAAACCTGGAGCCTTTCAGCAACTGTCAGAGCTGAGAAGCAGCGGGGAAGGCCCGGGACCTTCATGCTGACACTGGGCCACTCTCAGCCAGGGGGTGGGCAGACTTTAGGGTTTGGTGGGTAACTCTTCCTATCCCTCCTGAGTTCAGCCTGCTTTCTCCTTTACAAGATGACAGTAGACTTTGAATTCTTGAGCCTTGGAGAAAACCCCTTCCTAAGTGAAGTGAAGTGAAAGTTGCTCAGTCACATCTGACTCTTTGTGATCCCATGAACCGTAGCCCACCAGGCTCCTCTGTCCATGGAATTCTCCAGGCAAGAATAGTGGAGCAGATAGCCCTTCCCTTCTCCAGGAGATCTTCCTAAACCCAGGGATCGAACCTGGATCCCCCACATTGCAGGCAGATTCCTTACCATCTGAGCCACCAGAGAAGCCCCAAACAGAGCTAGAGCCTAAATGTTCTGCCTCGTTCTTAGCATGTGCAGTGTGCCCGCTGTGCTTGGAATTCTGTAGACTCAGTCTGAATTTCAGACTGGTGAGGGGTCCTTCCATTGGGATCAGTCCATCTGTCACTAAGGAATGGATCCCAGAAGGCAACCGCACATTCCCCAGTGACAGCAGTTCATCCATCCCACCGACCTGCATGGCATTGCCTCCCAGGCCCCGCAGTCCGTTAATTCCACTATAAAGAAAAGTAAAGGTTAAAAGTTCATCAGAAAGTGTCTAGAGCAGAAACTCAAGCCAACAGCAGGCTCTTGGTCAAGAATAATACAAGTATTATAAGTCCCACCAGGATGTTTTATTGAGGCAGCTCACTGACAGTCTATCAAGAACGAAGGAAAAGATTCCTATTATTTGAGCCAGAATTTAACATGACCCTTTTACTTAATTTGTTTTAATTCTGCCTTGCATTTCCACCACTGTCTCTAATGAAGGAGAAGCACACAGTTCTTTTTGTCTCAACATACATGTGTTCATCTTTAAAACCGCCTTTGCCCCACCCCACCCCAACCCAGTCCAAATTATACCAAGTGTTATTTAAAGGTACTGAGCAGAAAAGCAACCATCCTGGTTTACATATTTGTCCCAGCCACCTTTTTTCTCAGTGTACTGGGGAAAGTAAGCTATTATCTTATCCATTGACTATGGGATGAAAGTTTTCTGTTCTTGGTTTAACACAGCCAAATGCTTAAAAACAGATAAAATCACATTTTTTTTTAAGATATCCACAAGGAAAAAAAAGAAAACTTTTTAAGAATTCAGGAGGAGCTAGATGATCTTCTGATATTTCCTTTTAAACTTGGAGGCGTTAATTACTAATTTGGTGGTTTGGGGAAGGCAACTATGAGTTAGATGAATCTGCAGTATTTTTAACACCACCTAAAATGTTCCTGCTGAGGAATAACCTTGATGAAAACCAATTTTCCCCCTAGTCTTTAGTAAGATGTTTTCTAAGCTGCATTTCACTTAAAGTCAGCCAAAACTGGTTTAAAAATATGTAGGAGAAGAAAGCACCTCATCTGCATTTTTCAGTACAAGTCAAAAATCTATTAATATTAAAGATAATAAATAAGGAGGGCAGTAGACTCAATAAAGAGAAAGCATGACTATAAGAACTGTGGGTATGAAGGAATATTTATAGCAGAAAGGAAAGTTTATAACTTGAAGACGAAATAGATCATGGACATTTGCTACCACAAGATCTGCAGACAGCAGTACAGAAATCTCTTCACAGCATAGCTACCAGCTTTGTCCTAAACTTTTGGAGACCTGGCCTCTGCCTGTTCATCCCACTGGATTACTGTGTGACTTTGAGTTTGTTGCTTGGTCTCTCTGAGTTTTAAATTCCTCCAGAAGGGAGAGTCAGATCCACAGGGGAAGGACTTCGTGGGCTCTCTGAGGCCCTTCCAGTTCTAATTGTGGTTTTTAATCTGTCTGGCAAAGCAGAACTGTCAAGAGTCATCTCAAAACTAGAAGGTTAACGTAAGTCAAGTAAATCCTTTGTGCTCATTACATTAGTGTCCCCAATATCTGTTGCAACAAAAGCCTGAAAACTTGAAAGCAGTCAATGACTTTGTTTTTCTTTTTAAAGTTTTTATTGAAGTATGGTTGATTTATACTGCGCTGGTTTCATGTCTGCAGCACAGTGAATCAGTTACACATACACCCACTCTTTCTGAGATTGTTTTCCCATATTGGCCACTACAGGGTATCATATAGAGTTCCCTGTGGCTTCCCAGGTGGCTCAGTGGTAAAGAATCCACCTGCCAAGGCACAAGATAGGGGTTTGGTCCCTGGGTTGGGAAGATCTCTAGAGGAGAAAATGGAAACCCTCTCCAGCAGACAGAGGAGTCTGGCAAGCAACAGTGCGTGGGGTCACAGAGAGTCAGACACAGCGGTGACTGAGAACACAGCTGTCACATACAGCAAGCTCTTATTGGCTATTGTTCTGTACACTGTCGTGTATGTCCATCCTGGTCTTCCAGTTTATCCTCCCCCCGCCTTACCAGGGTAACCCTCCTGTTGTCTATGTCTGTAACTCTGTTTCTGTTTTGTAGATAAGTTCATTTGTATCTTTTTAAAAGTGGAACTATGGAGTGCGTTCTTGTCACAGATTAGGTGTGAAATCAGTGGAGTCACTGAATTACAGTTCCTACAAGGAAACATTCCTACTAGGAAAGGTTGAGTGAGTTAAATGGTTTGCTGAGAGAATAACTGTACTCCTATTACTTTGTCATTCCTCGAAAAGCAGTGCTGTCCTAAATCCAACAACTTCCAAACCCATATTTTAAATATGATAGAACTTCAGATGCAGAATGGCTTGCGGAGCCAGTCCTGAGCAAGTACATATTCAGCGTCCCACGCCCAGCAGAGGAGCCGATGCCTTTACTGGCCACTATCTTGGCAGGTCTAGACAGATCAAAGTGTAACTGGTTGATCTGGGATCTTTAGAGAGCCATTTTAGGTAATTTACAAAATGGATATCTTACTACTTAAGAGACTGTGTTTCAGCTAAGATGCAGGATACAGGATGCTTGGGGCTGGCGCACAGGAATGATCCAGAGAGATGGTATGGGGAGGGAGGTGGGAGGGGGGTTCAGGATTGGGAACTCATGTACACCCATGGCGGATTCATGTTGATGTATGGCAAAACCAATACAGTACTGTAAAGTAAAATAAAGTAAAATTTAAAAAAAAAGGAAGGGGGTAAAAAAAGAGTTCTAGTTTGTGTCATTTTAAAGGCGTGAATAATGTTTGCTTTTTTTGTGTGTGGTGTTTAAGTATTTATGAAATGGGATCATGTTAGCACCAGCAAGTGCACACCCAGTGGGCGTCTGCCCCGCGAAGAGGAAATTAGGTCTGCCCGTGACCCTTCACTGGGGTCCATTAGTCACTCGGCTGCACACTGCTCGCTGCCAGCACGTGTTTCAACCACCAGGTAGTCTTGCATTGCTCTGATTCTTAGTCATACTTTTAATCTGTCACCACAGTGACCATTGGTAAAGGACAAAAGCATAACAACACTGACGTGGAAACACAAACAGCCTTGACCTGACAGTTCTCATCACTACCCACAGGGTCTGCTTAGATCCCCAAGGTTTTGAAGTTCTTTTTAGGCACACCCAGATGTTTCTATTAACAACACTAAAAAGACATGTGGTCATGATTATATCTGATTTCATTTTACCGAATATGCATCCATTTTGAAATAGTTTGACCCACCTTTTGTGACTAAAGGCCTGATAACTTTAGTGAGATTTAGTCAAAATAAGGCCATTTCTATGAAATTGGCCATAGGAAAGAAGCCTTATTTTAAGCAACTAAAAAGCACCTAAAACTGTAACAATAGTCTGCGTTTATATGCCTTTATAGTTTTCTGA
The DNA here is from genome assembly GCA_006408695.1 of Aepyceros melampus. Lineage (NCBI taxonomy): Eukaryota > Metazoa > Chordata > Mammalia > Artiodactyla > Bovidae > Aepyceros > Aepyceros melampus. The sequence goes on from SJXQ01003447.1 coordinate 226,984, forward strand.
TTGCCTTCACATTAGTCAGTGGTTCCTAACTTAACCCTCTGTATTTCAGAGTCTCCCACTGGCAGTGTGCCGTTCCCCGCTTCCCAGAGCTCTGAGGTGGGTTCATGTCCATCCTCCTTGCTCAGGTCTCTGCCCTGCATCAAGGGCCCTCTTCTTCCTTCTCTGCTTCTCCTAGAAAAGAGACCCCTGCGAGAGAGAGATGCAAAGTCATGTCAGCCTAAAATCAGGTTCTCCCAGTCCTATGTCACAATTTGTTTCCTTGAACTTTGGTACAATGCTGATTGCAAATCTTCACCTCTTTAAGCACCCAGATTTCCCCTACCAGCCCTGCATTTCAGCCAGAGACTAATAGTGGCCATTTATCAACTAAATACCCTCTCTGCATTAGTCCTCAGTACTTTATAGAACTCAGTTCTGACCTTAGCAACTGTATAAGGTAATATCATTGCCATTATACAGGTAAGGAAAGTGAGGCAGAAGTGACACAGCTAGGATGTGGTCAGTGAGTTTAGCCCAGGTCTGTCTGGTTTCCAGAGTCCAGTCTCTCTGTCACTTTCAGGCTTGCTGTGCTCTGTGCTGTGCTCAGTCATGTCCGACTCTTTGCCACTCCATACACTCCCCTGCCAGGCTCCTCTGTCCATGGAGTGTTCTAGGAGAAATACTGGATCAGATTGCAAGCTTAGGGTCCTTTAAATAATTTTGAAACACTGAGTCAACCCAGCATTTTCTTTTCCTGTTTCTTTTATTTTTCTTCATCTAAGACCTGACTCCAGCCGTTGTCACTTTCTCAAAGCTTCTTCATTTTCTCCTGTTCTTTGAGCATCTTTCTTCCCACCTTCCAACAGGATCTGCTATCATGGATACAAGTAAAGTGCCTTTCCCCTTAGCCCAGCTAATCCCTCTGGTTACTGTCCAAATTTCCTCTTCCTTTCTGGGTCAGAAGTCATCAGCATGTGGCTCACACCTGCTTCCTCTGCTTCATTTCTTCCTTCCTCACCGACGCTCTTTGGACTGGTTTCTGCAGTGGTCTTCTTGTTAAAACTTTTTTTTTGACCACATGGTGTTATCTTGGTTCCCTGACCAGGGATCAAACCTACACCACTTGGAGTGGAAGCTCAGAGTCTTAACTGCTGGGGCACCTACGATGTCCCCCAACCTTCCTGTTAGAACTGCCATCTCGGAGGTTCTCAACAAACCTACTGTCACCTTTCTCCAGCACAGAGCAAGGTTGACAGACAACCCCTTTCTCAGACTCTAAACCATGCTGGCTCATTTCAGCTGCCTCCAAATCAGCCAGCCAGTGCAGCTGCCTCAGACAAATTCAGATGTGGCCCACTTCATTCCTAAGAGGAGCACAGGTCTTACCCAAGAAGAGGAAATTTGAAAGGTTCTGTTGGAAGTTCACCTTCTACCTGCACACCACTGCCTCTCCCTTCATTTCTTCCATCAGGTCCCTGGGACATTTTGTCTCCATCCTTGGTTCTTTGCTTTTCTGACATACTCATCTGATGGACTCCTCCACCATCTGTGGTCACATGACCCGCACTGCTGTTGCTCACCTTGACCCACTAACTTTGCATTGCAGCCTTCATTTCCAGCTTGAAAGGCTTAGGTCATGTAAAATCCTGCGTGAATGTATCCCCTTTGAAACTGTCCATCCTTCCCATCTATACAACTCTCTGTGTAGTAAAGCTGTTCATCTGCATACCTTGTTGGAAACCTTGGGGTTATCTTTTAGGTTTCTCTCTTTCTTACCTATTTTATTTATCTTTTAAAGTATTTATATATTTATTTAGCTGTCTCAGGTCTTAGTTGCAACATGTGGGATCTGTCATTGCAGCCCATGGACTCTCTAGTTCTGGTGTGTGGGCTTAGTTGCTCTGTGGCATGTTGGACCTTAGTTCCCTGTGAAAGTGAAAGTGTTAGAAGTGTGTCCAACTCCTCGTGACCCTATGGACTGTAGCCCGCCAGGCTCCTCTGTCCATAGGATTCTTTTTTATTATTATTATTTTAATTGGAGACTAATTACAATATTGTAGTAGTTTTGCCATACATTGACATGAATGTCCATAGGATTCTCCAGGCAAGAATACTAGAGTAGGTTGCCATTTGCTTCTCCAGGGGATCTTCCCAACCCAGGTATCAAACCTAAGTCTCCCACATTGCAGGCACATTCTTTACCATCTGAGCCACCAGCGAAGCCCAGGGATCAAACCCAAGTCCCCTGCAACCTGCATTGCAAGGCAGGTTCTTAACCACTAGACCACCAGGGAAGTCCCTTTACCTATTTATTTATTCCACCAATATTTGAGGATTGCTGCTGTGCCCGGCGTTATGGTAAGAGCTAGCAAAACAAATATGGAGGCTGCCTGCACGTTTCAAAGTTCTGACACTTCTTCCCTTAAAGATCCTTTGGCTCTTCCTTTTCTTTGTGCCATTTCCCCTCGCTTGACATAGCTTCCCCAGCTCACCCCGGCCAGGATTAGTGAAGCAGTGTCTCGTCTGATGACCCAACAATTGGTCTTTTCTTCTCACTTCCTCTGGCTACATAGAATATTCTGGAAATACTTATTCATGGGTGATTTTTTTTTTTTTTTTTTAGATTTTTTCTTCACTGTAAAGTACACATAAAATTTACCATCATAACCATTTTTGCATGTACGGTTCAGCTGTGTTAAGCACATTCACATTGCTATGCGCCAATCTCCAGAACTTTTTCATTTTCCAGAACTAAACTCTACCCATTAAATAACAACTCCCCGTTCTCCCTCCTCCAGCCTCTGGCGACCACGCTTCTACTTTGTGACTCTAGGAGGTTGACTCTTCTAGGTTCCTCCTGGGAATGGAATCATACAAAGTTTGTCCTTTTGTGACTAGCTGATTTTTTTAGCATTAAGTTCCATGGAAGGTTCATCCATGATATAGCATGCATTAGAAATTCCTTCCTTTTTAAGGCTGACATTCTGACAACCCACTGCAGTATTCTTGCCAAGAGTATCCCATGGACAGAGGAGCCTGGCAAGCTACAGTCCATGAGGTTGCCAAGAGTCAGACACAACTGAGTGACTAACACACATAGGCAACACACACACACAGACACGCACGCGCGCGTGCAAGCAACATTCCATGTGGACTTCCCAGGTGTCTCAGTGGTAAAGAATCCACCTACCAGTGCAGGAGACTCGGGTTTGATCCCTGAGTCAGGAAGATCCCCTGGAGTAGGAAGTGGCAACATATTCCAATAATCTTGGCTGGAAAATTCCATAGACAGAGGATCCTGGCAGGCTGCAGTCCAGGGGGTCACAAAGAGCTGGACATGACTGAGCCCACACACATGATTGTTCCATGTGCGACTGGGCTGTGTTTCATTTATCCCTTCTTTCCTAGAGGCACCCTTGGGTGGTTTCTACCTTTCGGCTCTTATGAATAACGCCCTGTGAATGTGGGTGTACAGATCTCTCTCTGAGACCCCGCTTTCAATCTGGGGTGGTATATACCAAGGAGTTGGATTGGTGGGTCACACGGCAGTTGCGTTTTTCACTGTGAGGGGCCCACCGTACTGTTTCCGACAGCAGTTGCACCATCTTGCGTCCCCACCAGCAATGCACCAGGTTTATAAGTTCTCTACCTCCTTGCCAATGCTTGTTACCTTGAGTGGTTTTTTTTCAATAGGAGCCATCCTGGTGGGTATGAGGTAGTATCTCCTTGTGGTTCTGATTTTGTCTCCCTTACCATTAGTGTTGTTGAACACCTTTGCATGTGCTTCCTGGCCGTTTGTGTATCTTTGCAGAAACATCTCTTCTGGTCCTTTGCCCATTTTTTAATTGTTGTTCTTATTATATAAGTGGTAAGAGTTCTTTATATATTCTGGATACTATCCAAGTATCAGATAAATGATCAGCAAATACTTTCTCCCATAAAATGAAGTTTTAGTCTTATTTAGTGTAATGTGTTTGAACTGCAGAATAACACTCATTAAAAGGACTTTTCTCTAAACATTATTTCAAGAATAAAACATCCCTTAAAATTGTTCCTACACCAGATTTGTCTTAATGTATAAATTACACAGGAAGGTAAATTTTAGATAAATTTTATAAAACCCAGAATAAAGTAGAGGATAGCCAATTATTTAGCTTATTCCAGCTGAGGATTAGAAATGTGCTTTTGGCCTGGCCTGTCCAGAGAATATAACCTTTAAGCTTATTAAGTTTGATAAAATGTTAGGAAATAAAGCCTGTAATGTACTTAAGAATGAGGACTCATTTTCCAAGCTTGAAAATGTTCTGGATATAGAGAAAATATCTGTAAAGGAACCTACGTGGTTGGCTATTCTGTCCCCAGGTAAATCACATATGTCCCTAAGCAATCACAACACTATCAGGGACTGGAGTTCAGAAAACTTAGTATAATAAGAGCTTATTGATCCAGTCATCTTTCTTCAGTATCCGGCCAGTCTCCAAAAAGGATTTGCTGGGCATTATAAGTCACATACATAAGAGCATTCCTGACCCCAGGGAATGTTAAGCCATGTCATTAGAGCAGATAACCATACACATAGATTGACAATAATTTTATTCCAGGTTTCCCAGTAGCTGTACCAAAAAGAGAAACAGTAGATAATGTGGTTCTCATTCTGTGATGCAAGGAAGCACACCAGCATGTCATCAGACCAGATTTTTCCTGGCACTAAACTTAAGAGGAGGTGTATCGCCTGGATCTTTCTGAGCATGACAGTAATGCACTAATGGACAGCATTTCACATTCTTGTATGAATCTTGGTTCATAGACTATCTTGGTTCATCCTCCTATCTCCGCTGGATAAAAGGCCAAGGCTTGATATGAATTATGCTTCTGTGGAGGCATCTCTAAGGCCACTAATGTAATGTGGTGTAAAACTTCTGATCTCATGGACAGGAACCATCTGTGACTAGATTGGCCTCAGCCTGGTCTCTGGCTGCCCACGCTTTCAAAGCCCATGTCATCATACCTCTGCAAGACTTTGGGCCCTTGAAATATCAAAGCCACATTTCAATGGGGATAGCACACCCCTTAAGCCACATTTTATATCTATATAACTTGATATAATGCCTTCAGAAAAGGAAGCAATGAACAGCCCTGGCAAAAGAGACAGCTATTTGCTGATGCTGTCACTTGTTCTAAACCAGGACCTAAGAACACAGTTTTGAAGTGACTATTTCTGGTACTGCATTTTACAAAAGAGAAAGCAACTTTGGAAGACAACATTAACATTCAGAAACTAATGAGTGTAAAGATGGGACTCATCAGAAGTAGTTTTTCCAAACCAAATTTACTGAGGTGCTTTTGCTGACTGCCTGTTGCAGATTAAAAGCAGCAGCAGCTATGCCAGTGAATAGGTCTGTGTGTGAAAGACTGGAAGTTAGAAGTCAGGAAGGGCAGCTCAGGGCCCCACCTGTGCCTTAGCAGGCGTATATGCTGCATCCCATCGAGTTGGTCTGAGTGGAGAAGCACATCGATACTGAAAAAGCAGTTACAAATCACACCTTTGCTTTTTAGCTGAGAGCTGTGGAAACACCAACTTCTTGTTCATATTAAGAGTATTCCTTGCTTAACACACTAATTTCTTCGTTAGAACTACCACTGTATACACAGGATAACTGGATTTTGCAAGGCTAGCTCTAATAAGTGAATAATGTCACAGCCCAAAAGGAAGGCTAACAGGTCATTTGTTGGCATTTTCTTGAACCTGATGCCACAACCCAGGAAAGACTGGTGGTTATTGTCAGCAGTTTCAAGGGAGCCAGAAGGGAAGTGGAATGGTGGGCTGCATGGACAGATGCAGGGAGATCAGTTCTGCCTTTGCAGGAACCAGTGAGATGCGACCCGGTCAGGAGCAGTGACGAGGACATGTGGTGGGGTCAGGCGTGTGTTGAAGGTCCTGCCAGCCTCCTTTGCTGACCATGGATGTGGCCCGTGAGAGAAAGGGAGGCAACAGGGATGACTTACAGGGTCCAGGCTTGAGCAGCTGGAAGAATAGAGTTGCCATTATCTAAGATCTGGAGTCTTATGCACCATTGCTTTTTTTTTTTTTTTTTTAACATTAAAAAAATTTTTTGGCTGTACTGGGTCTTTGTTGAGGTGCACAGAGTCTTCATTGCTGCAGGTTTTCTCTAGCTGTGGAGAGCAGTGGCAGCTCTCTAGTAGTGGCATGCGGGCTTCTGATTGCAGTGGCTCCTCTTGTCACGGAGCTTGGACTCCAGGGTGTGTGGGCTCAGCAGTTGCGACGCACAGGCTTAGTTGCCCCATGGCACGTGGACCTTAGTTCCCAGACCAGGGATTGAACCCCTGTCTCCTGCACTGGCAATGTCTCCTAACCACTGGGCCACCAGAGAAGTCCCTCAATTACTGTGGTTTTTAAATGTTGCTAATAATTTCCTGTAAGTATATGGAAATCAAAGCAGATTACATGTGTAGCTCCTGAACCAATCAATGACAGCCTCTGCCATCAAATTCTCGGAGTCAGATCAGGCAACTTCACTTTGAACATAACAAATTTTAAGACACATCAAAATCAGCATTTTTTTTCAAAGCAGTTTTTTGTTGGGAAGAAAATGTAAACAGTAGAAATAGAAAATTATAAATATTGTATATAGTTTTACCTTTAGCCAAATTCTGGTTCATTCTAAATTAAAATCTTTAACTGCTGCGTCAGTGAATAGGTGCATAAAATACGGAAAGAAGCTGGAACAGTTGTCTAAGGGCCTGCATGTGCCTTATTAGTATTAGGTGCGTGAGCTGAGCGTGTTCATGTATTGTTTATGTGCTTTGCTTTTTTTTGTAAAAACATTGTAATGTTTAAGAAAAACTGAGAAAGCCAGGTTGTTTTGTTCTGAATAAGGTGACTTGAGAGTTCATGCAACACGTATTTTAGTCTCTAAAGAAAAAAAAATTCTCATCAAATTCCCTTGTGGCTGAGACTGTAAAGAATCCACCTGCAAGTAGAGGAGACTCAGGTTCGATCCCTGAAGATCCCCTGGAAAAGGAGACGGCAACCCATTCCAGTATTGCCTGGAGAATTCCATGAGCCTGGTTAACTGTAATCCATGGGGTCACTAAGACTTGGACATGACTTAGCGACTAACACTACTACTGATTGGAAAGCAACAAGTTGTAATTAAGGTTTGAGTACAGTGATGCCTGCGGAGAAGGCAATGGCAGCCCACTCCAGTACTCTTGCCTGGAAAATCCCATGGACGGAGGAGCCTGGTAGGCTGCAGTCCATGGGGTCGCGAAGAGTCGGACACGACTGAGTGACTTCCCTTTCACTTTTCACTTTCATGCATTGGAGAAGGAAATGGCAGCCCACTCCAGTGTTCTTGCCTGGAGAATCCCAGGGACGGCAGAGCCTAGTGGGCTGCCATCTCTGGGGTCGCACAGAGTCAGACACGACTGAAGCGACTTAGCAGCAGCACAATGATGCCTGACATTCAGAACTTCCACTATTGCTGTTTGGGGTGTTCGCAAGTGACCTTTGCAGGACTTATGTCTGGGTGAGGGTCACTTACCTGCCGTACCAACTTAGCCACTGACCCAAAACTCTCCGTAGCTCTTCACCCCAAAATAGTAACTCTACATGTTAAAACTGGTTTATTGGTAAAAGTAGGACCTAAAAGAAAGTCAGCCACTGATGCCTGAGAAATGGTGTTTTCCCCTTACTTTGCTGCATTGATATGAGAAAGTATAGATGATGATGATGATGGTATTAGGAGATTCCTGAGGGTCTGAAGATTGATGGTGTCAGCAGTCTTTGGAGTAAACAAAGTCTTCTTGGCATGTGTGAGCGCTCCTTCTTTATGTGGATGTGTTTCATGTGAACAGCCATCTGGAAGCAGCCGGGCATCCACTTTGAGTAGTTTCCACCTGTCTTCTCTCCCACCACCAACCCCCCACCACTGACCCACGAACGATGTCATTTTGGTATGTCTTACTGACTAAGGGATTGTGCGTTGCTGGAGAACTGAGCCTGGGATTGGAACACATGAATCCCGTGAACCGGGGTCAAGACCAGAATTTCCCCTGGACAAAATCAAGATGCATCAATGGCCCGACCCCATAGCGCTTTTGATGACAGCAAACTCAGATGGCTTCCTTTTCTCTTCTACTTTTAAAAAATTATTTATTTATTTTTGGATAAACTGGGTCTTTGTTGCTGTGTGTGGGCTTTCTGTAGTTGCAGTGGGGGTGGGGGCTGTTCTTCATCGCGGTGCAATGTGCAGTGGCTTCTCTTGCTGCAGAGCACGGGCTCCAGGCACACAGTAGTTGTGATGCATGGGCTTAGTTGCTCGAAGCATGTAGGATCTTCCCAGACCAGGGATTGAACCCGTGTCCCCTGCATTGGCAGGTGGATTCTCAACCACTGGACCACCAGGGAGGTCCCTTTCTTCTATTTCTTGTTATCAGGTCCAGGGTTACCAGAAGCTCCTGGGCACACCCCTGGTTTCAGGCTTGACTGTGGTTTTGACCATCATGGCAGTCATGCAGAAGCACTGACGCAGGGAGGGGCACTCAGTGGAAAAGGTCCCCCCACCACCTTTGTCTGGTCGCACAGGAAAGAACAAGCAGTAAAGGGTTAAGGCTTCGCTGACGCAGTGCTTCCAAGATATATGTGCAGAAAGGTTAGGCTGTGTTTGTCTCCCAGTTCAGCTTGCTGTCAGAAGTGGTGGAAATACTTCCACCATTTATTTCACTCCACAGTGGTGGGTTGTGATTGAGTCAGAATAAATAGTACTTGATTTTTGTAAGTTTATCATTGAAAGGCTAGCAGGTTTTATTATAGGGCAGGATAACTGTATCTTGTGGCTTCATTAATTATGGTACCTAGACATAATTAGGCTTGAGCTAAGTATAGCAGATAAAATGGAAAATAATTCTGGGGACAAAAAAGAGTTGAGATTCTGAGAAACTGAAAGAGGATAAGAGAGGGCATCCACTGAGTCTCAGGCCCAACACATGGAACTAAAGCCTCACCAGTGTTAGCTTCCTCATGGGGGTTTTTAGGATATGTTCTAACCCTCTTGATCTTCTCTCAATACCCTATCAACAGGGGTCATCTAAAATACCCTCTGTAATTCATAAATAATAATGCTGATGAATTTGATTTATTAAATTTTAATTCATACACTTTATTTTTTAGAGCAGTTTTAAGTATACAGAAAAAATTGAGCAGGAAATAGAGTTTCTGCATACCTCCTCTGCCCACATCCACACCCAATTTCCCCTTGTTATTAACATCTTGCAGTAGTGGGTACCTTTGATACAATTGAGGAATCCATGTGGATATGTTAGTATTAACTAGAAGTCCATACTATATGCTAGGGTTCACTCTTTGTACAGTTCAGTGGGTTATGACAAGAGCATGATGTCGTGTATCCCCCCCTCCATTAGAGGATTATCCAGAATAGTTTCAGCCCCCTAAATATTCCCTGTGATCCACTTGTTCATCCCTCACCTGCTTTCACCTTGAACCCTTGGAAACTGCTGACCTATTTACTGTCTCTGTAGTTTTGTCAATCCATTCATTAAGTGACTACCCAGCTGTTCCTAAGAAAACATCCTTCATTCTTTTATTTATGAAATGATCCCTCAATAAATACTATGTGCCAAGCAGTGTTCTGTGCCTTGGGGATATAGTGTTGCTGTTATTTAGTCCTTAAGTCGTGCCCGACTCTTTGCAACCCATGGACTATATAGCACAACAGGCTCCTCTGTCCTCCACTGTCTCTTGGAGTTTGTTCACTCATGTCCATTGAATCAGTGATGCTATCCAGCCAACTTCATCCTTTACTGCCCCCTTCTCCTCTTGCTCTCAATCTTCCCAGCATCAAGGTCTTTTCCAGTGAGTCGGCTCTTCCCATCAGTTGGCCAAAATACTGGCGCTTCAGCTTTAGCAAGTCTTTCCAGTGAATATTCAGGGTTGACTGGTTTGATCTCCTTACAGTCCACAGGACTCTTAAGAGTCTTCTCCAGCACCACAGTTTAAACCATCAATTTGACACTCAACTTTCTTTATGGTCCAACTCACATCTGTACACGACTACTGAAAAACCATAGCTTTGACTATACAGACCTCTGTCTGCAAAGTGATATCTCTGCCTTATAATACAGTGTCTAGGTTTGTCATAGCTTTCCTTCCAAGGAGCAACCATCTTTTAATTCCATGGCTGCAGTCACAGTCCGCAGTGGTTTTGGAGCCCAAGAAAAGAAAATCTGTCACTGCTTCCACTTTTTCTCCTTCTGTTTGCCATGAAGTGATGGGACCTGATGTCAGGATCTTGATCTTCAGGTCAGCTTTTTCACTCTCCTTTTTCACCCTCATCAAGAGGTTCTTTACTTCCTTTTCACTTTCTGCCATTAGAGTGGTATCATCTGCATATCTGAGGTTGTTGATATTTCTCCTGGCAGTCTGGATTCCAGCTTGTGATTCATCCAGCTTGGCATTTTGCATGATATACTCTGCATATAAGTTAAATAAGCAGGGTGACATGACAGTATACAGCCTTGTCATACTCCTTTCCCAATTTTGAACTAGTCCATTGTTCCATGTCTGATTCTTACTGTTGCTTTTTGACCTGCTTACATGTGACCATGTACGCACATCTCTTGAAGAATTTTCTGCAGTTTGTTGGGGTCCACACAGTCAAAGCCTTTAGTGTAGTCAATGAAGCAGAAATAGATTTTTTTTTCTGAAACTCCTTTGCTTTCTCCATGATCCACTGAAAGTTGGCAGTTTGATTTTGTGGTTTCTCTGCCTCTTCGAAGGTTGTACATTTGGAAGTTCTCTGTTCAAACCCTGCTGAAGCCTAGCTTGAAGCCATTTCTTCTAAGGAATTCTTGATACAGAAGTAGATATAATGGTCATCTGAATTCAATTCACCCATTCCTGTCCGTTTTAGTTCACTGATTTCTAAAATGTCAGTGTTCAGTCTTTGCCATCTCCTGCTTGACCATGTCCAATTTACCTTGATTGATGGACCTAACATTCCAGGTTCCTATGCAGTATTGCTCTTCATAGCATCTGACTTTACTTTCACCACCAGATACATCCACAGCTGAGTGTCATTTCCATTTTGGCCCAGCCGATTCATTCTTACTGAAGCTATTAGTAATTGCCCTCCACTCTTCCCCTGGTTGGACACTTTGCAACCTGGAGGTTCATCATCTGGTGTCTTTATCTTCTTGCATTTTCCTCCTGTCCATGGCGTTCTCCAGGCAAGAACGCCATATTAGAGCAGGTTGTCATTCCCTCCTCCAGTAGACCACGTGCTGTCAGAACTCTTCACTGTGACCTGTCCATCTTGGGTGGCTCTGCATAGCATGCCTCATAGCTTCATTGAGTTACGCAAGCCCCTTCCCCACGACAAGGATGTGATCCATGAAGGGGTGGGAATATAGTAGAGGACCAAAACTAAGAAAAAAAATCCCTAAAATAAAAATCTCCATGACACTTAAAATTATAGTACAGCAAGCCTCCAAGCTCAGCTAGGTCCTAAGTAGGAGTGAAATGGGCCCCTGCCTGAGAGCACAGGATGTGAGCAGGGAGTTAGCGAAGGTAATTGGAGAATGGGGCCTCCAGCATTTAGCCCCAAATCCTCAGGTCAGACCCTGTCCTCCCCAGCTAGGACACAATGCCATTTCCCAACATTTCCTCTCCTGCTCTCTCTGAAATGAGTGCATTCTTCCTAAGCTTTTACTACTAGTTATTATAGCCCTGCCTAGCACTAAGAAAATAGGAAGTTTATAAAATTATAAGAAGTAGGTGCCCAGGGTCTCATCCAAATACCAATTGGACAAGATCTTCTCCTTTGGAAGTGGATGACCCAGTCTCAGCCTCCAAGCCCCTCTTCTTGGGCAGGCAGATTCAGTCTCCGTGAGTCTTGCCTTAGGGAGGCCCACTCTTAGCCCTGCTTCCTTCCTCCCAGCCCTAGTCCTCTAGAAAGAGCAAAGGTTTCAGTGGGTAAGGAATTGGGCCAGGGAGAAGTGGTGGGCTGAAAGAGACCCCTTTCCTCCTCTGCAGCTCCAGTTCTCTCCTCGTTTCTTGTTTCACACAAGAAATGTGCTTAAAGAGCAACTAAATGGACTTCTTGGAACCATCCTGGGCACATTCTCCCAGCAGACCCAGAGGGGAGCCCACGGTGTAGGTGTGCTCCCAGCTCCACATTCAGCAGATCACCCTGGTAGCATGGCCTGGCCGTGCGGGGAGCACGTCCTCAATACACCACAGAAACCAGCCAGTGCTGCCACTCGCCTGATGGTCCGGTGGTGAAGACTCCTCACTTCCAGTGCAGGGGGCTCGAGTCTAATCTCAGGTCAAGGAGCTAAGACCCCACATGGTGTGTAGCATGGCCAAAAAACAAACAAACAAAATTATGTTTTAAAAAAGCAGTCAGTCAATGCTACAGATCAGAGTTTTATTATTTTTTTGTTCCCCAGAGAGCTTCTTTACGAGCACACTACTGGGCAGATCTTTCTTACTCAAATCGGTACATTGACGCTACCGGAGAAATGAAATCCATGGGCTCTACACGAATTTGCACGATCCAGGCCTGTTCTCCATGTTGGGGGACAGGAAAGGAGAACCCCACCCCCAGCCAAAGTCAATAGGGGATTTGATCCTGTACGTTTTGAACAGTAAGCTTTGCCTGAAGCTGCGCGTAACTTCCATGTACATTCGTCAACCTTGCAAGAACGATGGAGGCAACTCACAGGTGTTCGTCCACCTTATCATTGACGTCTCACAGCGGAATGAGTGCAGAACCTCCTGTGGCAGGGGTGGGGCCAGGGTCACTTCGAGCATTTCTTCCCCGCCCCGCCTGCCCCGTAGACGATTTTTGCAGGTCCTGTGTAACTACCAGGGCGCCGCCCTTGCTGACCCACCCTCTGGCCCCCGTAGGACCGCCCACGCCAGAGCCAAAGCCGACGCAGCAGACCAGGCCGCGCTGGCCGCCCGCCAGGAGTGTGACATCGCGAGAGCTGTGGCCCGAGAGCTGTCGCCTGACTTCTACCAGCCAGGTGGGCCCTGTGACGCTGTTGGCTGGGGGGATGGGGGCAGAGTGGGAGCAGGTAGGACCTGCAGTGTGTGGGGGACAGGTAGGACCTGCTGAGATGGGAGGGGGTGGGGAGCCAGAACGTGGCCTCTGGTTTCCTTTCGCCTGCTTTTCTTTATAATCTGAAGATCAGTGCCCCCTGAATTTCAGCAGGACTACAGAAAAATTGGGCGCTTAGCGTAACACGTCTGAAGTCTTGAGTGTTAGCGCTGGAGTTCTGGCTTGTTCTTCCCCAGTGCGTCTCCCGCGCCTTCTGCTCTCCCACCCAGAGCAGCAAACTTCCAACTGACAGCGTAAACAAAATGAGAATCTAAAAGCAGCATCTAAGCAATTGTGTTAATGTGTTGGGGTCCCTCACAGGTGCTGAAACAAATACCTCCAAATCAGGCACCTGTAACAATCACATTAGCAAAGAAAGAAACTAGTAAGTACTGGACTAATTTTTTAATACACCTCAAAGGATGTTGGGATGTAAAGAAATGCACCACTTAAAGACAGTTGCCTCTGAGCAGGCTAAGAGGAAAATGTATGTCATCATAGAAGAAATGAAAGGGACAACCCCGCACACACAAAATCAACCCAGATCATCTGCCTCTCAAACGTTATGCCACAGCAGTAAAGATATTTACAGTAGGTTTAGATATTTAACTCACTCCTTAGAGCTTTCCTAGAAAACTGTTTCCATCCCTTTCTTTAATACAGGATGTTATAGGATTATGTTTAATATGTGTTATAGGAAAAGGTGGCAATTGCCATTTTATTGATTCGCCATAGTTTTAGAAACAACTTCCTGTTGATTCAAGGGATCAACAGGTTTCCAGGCAAAGAGACTAAAAGAAATGTTAATTTCTAAGTATCAAATTTGTTTTCTTGGTGAAGAGTTTTTCCACATTGGTTTCTGTTAATCAAGCTGGATAACTAGCACCCTGCACAACACGTGTGTCCAGTACCCGTTTGGCTCCAGTGGGGGTGATAAGATACTGGAAGCCACATGGCATCCGTGTGGCTGCGTGAACAAGGTGCATCACGGTGTGCAGAGGAGCAAGCTTCCTGTAGAAGCTAGAACATCGACTGTAATATAGCACGGGAGAATGAGAAAGGAAGGACAGGAGGTTTTGTTTTTCTGTAAAGGGTGAAGACAGTAAAAGGCCATGTTAACAAGACTCCGTTTTTATGAGAGCGCTTTGGGACAGGGCTGGGTTGGGTTGCAGAGTGATTGAGTTACTATAGAGTGACTAGTTCTGTACTAGTTCAAGGGAGAAAACCAGTGGCAATGGATGCTTTCTTTCATGTGCATCCTTTGTGTTTTATTTTCATTTGTGTCCCATCTCTGGGTCGACTGAAATCATCTAATACATACTTGTTTTACTAGGAAAGGGAAACTTTCCATTTTGGGGGGTAGGAATAAACGCTTCTCTGGAAATTCCCACATCCCTGGACCTAAGCACCTTGGGAACTACTTGTTGTAGGGTGTGAGAGCTGAAGAGGGGATTCAGCCACCCTGGAGGGACCCTCTTGTCCCTTTGCAGTAGTGATGCTCTTGGGAGCAGCTGAGCAGTCGGGAGACAAAGCAGCTTCATGAAGCAGCCCTAGCCTTGAGCTGCTGTGGAAGCAAACAAACTCGCTATTGTCTGCAGATGGTAATTGCTCCGTTCTGTTGTTCACTCTGCTGGGGATGGGGTCCCTGAGATTGCCAGTCGGTGTTAATAGGAGGTAAATGATAGGGGAGGTCATCTCAATTTTTTAGACTAAAAGGTGTTTTAAAGCCTTTTGTGACGTGAAAGCATTGGAGGAGGGGGGGAAATTTTGTGGGAAAATGCCATTCCACCCTTTCGTAGCTAAAACATCATCACACAAGCCAGTTGTCCCTCAGTAATAAAACATCAGAGTAGCACAAGATGACAAGGGGTCTATTTGAGACAGGGGTGGCAGCGATCCCCTTTGACCCACAGCCAACACTACCTTCGGCAACTGTATAGAAACCCTTTTCTGTACTGAGTATTATTGATCTTCTCAAGGGAGCATAACATGCTTTCCACTGTGCATTCTTCCCAGGGTGATCAAATTGGATAGACATTTCTGAAAGGGCTTTCAAGTACTTTTTTCTGAGTCAGACTGCGCATTTCATTTACATATCCCAGATACAAATGTTTCCTTTGTTGGGAATGAATGTGTCGTGCATAGAAGTCGTTAACCCTTGGAAAAAAGGAGTCTGTCATAGCTAATATTTTGAACTTTCATGGTAAGTTACCTCTTTTCAGGAGCCAGCAGTATTTTCAGAAGTTTCCTGTCTTTATTCAATCTTACACTTTTTAGCTGAAATCTGTGTTATTCTACAGTTCAATTAAAAACTGTGGAAAAAGGACTTCCCTGATGGTCCAGTGGTTAAGACTCTGTGCTCCCAGTGCAGGGCGCCTGGGTTCGATCCTGGTCAAGGAACTAGATCCCACATCCCGCAACTAAGACCAGGCACAGGCAAATAAATGCACATTAAAAACTGTGGCCATGTGGGAGAGCTTAATCATTCAAACGGCGTGATTATAACAATAAAAGGCGTTCAAATAGATGTATGTGACCGTGTATGTAGGTAATTGCATTCGTGTGTGTAGTTGAATTCATGTATGTAGACAATTGCATTTATACACAGAAACCTAAATTGCCATGAGTAAGAGTGACACAGTGAGTCATACCCCCAGAACTTAGAAATAAGATTGCCCTCTGAGAGTTAAATGGACGTGAACCTGGGCGAACTCCGGGAGGTGGTTGAGGGACAGGGAGGCCTGGCGTGCTGCTGTCAATGGGGAGTAGCAAAGAGTCAGACATGGCTTAGCAACTGAACAGCAACAACTGAGTGTTAAAATAAGCCCACGAGACAGCACAGGAATGTATAAAGTGATCATACTGATAGGTAGTATGTCTGTAGTTGAGCAAGATTTCCTTGTGACCTGATTTAGTGTATTAGAACTTACCAAGACTTGGTCACCCGAAGTAGTATTGAAAAAAAGAGTCACAGAGGCAAAAATAGGCAGTGTCCATTCGAACGCTATCCAGAGGAGAGCAATGCTGTGGCCAGAACCTTGGAGTATTGTAGTTGCACTGGCAGGGACGTTGTGTTACAGGGAAGGACGCAGGGAGAGGTAGCCAGCCGTGTATGGCTTCATTGGCAGGATCAGCCGAGTGAGGAAGTGGATATGCAACAGGCGCGCTCAGCCTGATGCCATCGGATACTTGATTCATCTCATGCCTCTGTCTCAATTCCGCCGTCACCAGTAACCTTCTAATTTTGGTCAAGCTTCTCGTGGAGGTCTGCCCGTGGAGAGAGCGTGCCCTGGTGGCATCAGTGCTGGTCCCGGCCTTTGTGACATTTACCTCGCTCATTGTGAACTGATGAATTGGTCTTCTGGTGTCACACGTCAGTCTTAGGAGCTTCGGCGATGGGAGTCGGCCCTGAGGGATGGCGCAGCTTCAAAGGGCTGATGAAACGGGCTTTCTGAGCCAGGAAAGCCGAGACAGGACTTGGGATGGTCACGGAGGAGGTGGTGGGGAGCTGGACGTGGCGAAGGGTAATTGGGAAGCTCTGTGTATGGCTCTTTTCCCTCCACTGTTTCAGTTTCCTTTCCATCAAGATGCCTTGTTTTTTTATTTCAAGTGATACTTATCAGTTGTGAGGGTGACTGGTCATGGGTGGAAAAAGCAAATGTGACTACATTATGTAGACTGTACTTAGAGAATATATTATGTATACATAGTATAGGTGACTATATCATGTAGAGCCCTCTTGGGAGGTGACCCAAGCAACAGCCTCACAAGCTTCGTCTTCCTGGGTTTAAGCATGTGTATTAATTGACTTGGGCTGCTACAACAAAATACCATGGACACAGGGGCTTATGCAACAGACATTTTTCTTAGTTCTGGAAGCTGTAATGCAAGATCTGGATGCTAACACGATTGGGTTCAGGTGATTCTTCCCGGCTGGCAGACAGCCTTTGCCCAGTCCATGAACCTGGAGGACGAGAACTCCGGTGTCTCTTCCAGTTTTTATAACATTAAGCCCATGAGACTCATGAGAGTCTCCCCACATGAGCTAAACTATCTCCCCAAGGCCCTACCACCAAGTAACATCACACTGGGGGTAAGGGCCTCAACATCTGAATTTACGAGGGCAAGGAGACAAGCGTTCAGGGTATAAGAGCATGTATGTTACATACACATGCATAGAATATGTTGATTACTTCAAGTGAAGTCTTTTGGTATAGGTTATTTTGAGACAGTATCAACTAAGCTCACACTTCTAATATGAATTAGAAGTCCTAAGAATTGTCTGTGCCTTGGAGTAGGAAATGGCAACCCGTTCCATATTCTTTTGCCTGTGGAATCCCACGGACAGAGGAGCCTGGCAGGCTACAATCCATGAGGTCACCAAGAGTCAGACACACTAGCACACATTATTAATATGTACTTTTTGTTAAGAAAAAAAAAGTTTCCTGGAATAGATAACTTCTAAACTCACCTTACAGACCCCAAATTTGGCATAACTTTTTCATAGAGAAAGGGAAATGGAATAATCGACTAGCTAATGAGAAATTAGTAATTTATGGGACTTCTGGTTATTACCACCTGTGTATCCCACTGTATCGCATTCGACACACATGTGTACTGAAAGTCTGCCGTGTGCACAACCCTGGCTGAGTGTCCTGTGACTTGCAGGCCGGAGTGCTGCAGTTGTGTTCTCAGAAGTTGCAGTACAATAATGGATGGGACCCTAAAGTCCTTTGGGAAAGTGGCATTCTGTCCATATAGAATAGTAATCTGCCATCAGTTATATAATTTTTTAAAAACCTTTCAATCTGGTCTTCTTTTAGTGATTGACAGTCCCCATCAAAAATACCTAATTTCCATGTAATGACTTCTGATGTTGCTACAAAGCATGTGCACTGCCCTGGGGGGTCTTCGTGGTGCCCCCCAGCATTTCACAGAGGCTCACCTATGAAGAACTAGCTGAACGCCCTGCTGTTTTCCAGTTGCTGTATCTGTTCAGAGCCTTCATGCCAACTGTAACTCATAACCTCTCCATGTGGGGGCCTGACATGTGCTCGGTGTTGTTGTTTTGTGTTATGTGGCACGTCAGTTAGCAGGTGACCTGTCTCTGACTTCTTCCCAGAAACGTCCTTTGCTGCTGCTAAGTCACTTCAGTCGTGTCTGACTCTCTGCGACCCCGTAGACGGCATCCCACCAGGCTCCCCTGTCCCTGGGATTCTCCAGGCAAGAACACTGGAGTGGGTTGCCATTTCCTTCTCCAATGCATGAAAGTGAAAAGTGTAAGTGAAGTCACTCAGTTGTGTCCAACTCTTAGCGCCCCCATGGACTGCAGCCCACCAGGCTCCTCCGTCCATGGGATTTTCCAGGCAAGAGTACTGGAGTGGGGTGCCATTGCCTTCTCTGAGAAACATCCCTTAAGGACTCAGAAATACTGTCTGTAAAAACAGACCAAAATGCTGACTGCAACAATTCTCAATACTTGTCATCATTCCTCCCTGGCGATATTCTGACCTGTCTTTTTAATGGGCCGCTGCATCTGATCAGCTCTGTGGTGCTGGCATCGCGGCATGGACACACGGTACCACACAGAGCAAGCACAGGCACACCATGCGCCCTCCAAGACAACCGTCCAGGAAAAACTTCTGCCCTCCACATTATGGTAAATATTTTGTTTCAAAAGCACTTAATCTGACTCTGGAAAATCTAAGTCTACATTCTCATTTAGCTGGCCAGTCCCCAGTTGACTATGCCACGTTGGAACCATTTCCAGCTGGATGCAGGTGGGGAAGGCTGGAGTTAGGTTGGCTCTAGTCAGCATACTTCTTGCCATACTGTTCAAATTTATTTTTTTGTGTGTGGAATCAGAAGTCTTTATTTCAAGTTCTCTCACGCTGGTGTCTGTTTTTCTCATTTATTTTTATTTTATATTGAGTATAGTTGATTAACCATGTGTCAGTTTCAAGGGCGCACCTAAGCAATTCAGTTAGACATATACATGTCTGTTCTGTTCTTTTTTCAGGTTCTTTTCCCATGTAGGTTATTACAGAATATTGAGCAGAGTTCCCTGTACTCTACAGGAGTTCCTTGTTGGCTATCTATTTTAAATATAGCAGTGTGTACATGTCCATCCCAAACTTGCCATGCTTTTAAATGCCAGCACTGGGTACATTAGAGTTACCTGGAGCATTTATTAAACCTCAAGATTTCTAGGCTTCAATTAATACTTACTAAATTCTCTGGGAATCGCACCCCACATGCCTCTGCTAGGCAGCTCATGGGGAACATTGCTTTGAAGTATGTTTATTCTCTCATCCAGCCAATTTTTAATAGGTAATAAAGCTGGGAGGTTGTGTGTGTGTGTAATCTGAAAGGTGGTGCTAATAAATTCTCTGAGCTCAACAGATTCTGAGTATCAGAAGCCCTGTAGATAAAACTGAATGAATACGCCTGAAAACCATGTCTGAGAAGATGGGCACAAGTGAAAATGCCTTTCTGAAGACATTTAAGATAAGCAATGCATGAGAGGTCTACAGATCTAAAGGAGTTGGCTAGACTGGTATTTAAGAGTTAATAAACATAGTAAATATGTTCAGTGGAATCCAGAATATAGCTCTGTGAGGCCATTAATACAGAAACCTCCAAGGGCCAGATCAGTCTCAGCTTGGCCTATTCACAATGGCATAAATTAAGAAGTAGGCAGAGATCTATTTACTCTTTACAAAAAGAGCATTTGAAACTAGGCTTTGTATTCAGGTATTATAGGTCTTTGTTCTTTTTCTAGATAACTAAAGTATATCACTTTTTTAATATAAATTTATTTAAATTTTTAAAAAATTCTTTTTATGGGACCCACTATCACTCAATTGACTGAGTTTCCTCCCAAATAAACAACCTCTTGCCGCTGTTAGCATTTCAGCAGTATCATCCTTTGCTGGCAGCTGTCACATTGCTGGACCTGTTAAAGCAGTTCCCATTTCAGCTTCTCATCTGCTTTCAGCAGTAGACACAGGTAAGACCAGTGGTTACCCAGATAAACCCTAAACTCTTAAGCATCGCAGTTCCAGTTTCACATTTTCAAATTGAAACACGCGGGCTTTGTGACAGCTTTATTTCCTGTGGTTCAGTGACTCTCTTCTTCCAACTTTAAGACTGTATAACTAGCCACATCTGCCAGAGTCTATTTTGTTCCTGTTCTTTTGGTGTGTGTATTTAAGTCAGACATTAGCTTTTTGTATGCCTTAATCTTAGGTCTGCAAAAATAACTTTTGAACTTACCCCTTGGATTGAAGACATTGGGAGTATTTTGTAATTTGTGTTTCAGAGTTAGGTGACTTTAAGGGGGAAATCCATTGGCTTTAAGAGTCTTGCCTATTAATTACCTTTGCACAGAACACTTACTACCATGCCTAGATGGGTATTTTCAGTCATGCTCTAAAATTGGATGAAAGTGAAGCACAAGTGAAACCAAAGTCTGATGAAATGTGGCGTTTGAAGGGTGGGAGAAGATATGCCATCAGCATACTGCAGAGGGGGTGTTGTGTAAAAATAAGTCTGCAGTAGCTGAGGGACTTCTCCATGAAAAACCAGGATAAATTCTTTTCTCGGGTTTTTGAAAGTCAGGGCAAGCCTGTTGATGAAAAACCTCTCCTTCCAGAGCTGCTGCTGATGCTGCTTTCTCTTGGTGGTAATGGTCTAGTCAGAGCCCCAGGGAAGGAGCTGGAAAGAAAAATGGCACTTTTTGAATAATTGCAGTTGCCTCTTTTTCTTCAGGCTTTCCTGAGAGCTCAGCTGGTAGAGAATCTGTCTGCAGTACAGGAGACCCTGGTTCAATTCCTGGGTCGGGAAGATTCGCCTGGAGAGGGGATGGGATAGCCAAGCGAGATAACTTTCTCTGTGCCAGGAATTCATAGTCATATTTAGTGGATTTAAAAGAAAATTGCCAGTTTTTGTAAAGAGGGTGCTTAAGTTTAGAAGGAAATCTCGATTGTTGGCATGCGATCTTGACCTGTTTGGGAAGTTTGAACGCCAAGTGGTGGCTTTATCGTCTGCAGGATGGCCTGTGAGATGGAACTCTTATGCTTTTGTCCCTTAGTGCAACCTATAAATGTGGGCCCTTGGGAATTCTCGTTTCTGGGCTTAATATATTACATGTTGCGTGATATTTTATCTTAAGGATCCACAGGAGCTGTGTGACTTTGGGTTTTAAGCTACTGCAGCTGTTTCCGTATCAGTAAGATCAGGATAATGCCCACTTGCTAGGATTTCCGTGAGGCTTAACACTTTGGAAAACACCTTGTATAATAAATGGCCATCTCACAATAAATAATTATTCAGATCATCCCAGGAAGAACAGTGACTAGTCTGTAATTTTTTTATTTTTATACAATTTTAAAGGTTATTTTCCATTTACAGTTATTCCAAGATATTAGCTATGTTCTCCTTGTTGTACAGTACATCCTTGAGCCTGTCTTACTACCTATAGTTTGTATCTCCCACTCCCCCACCCATACACTGCCTGTCCCTCCCTCCCCACTGGTAACCACAAGATTGTTCTCTATACATCTGAGTCGGCTAGTTTCACATATTCATGATGCTGAGTGAAATAAGTCAGAGAAAGACAAATGCTATCCCTTATATGTCAAATTTATTCCACATATAAGGGATAACATATGGTATTTGTCTTCTCTGACTTATTTCACTTAGCATCATGCCCTCCAAGTCCATCCATGTGGCCATGAATGGCAAAATTTCATTCGTCTGTCAGTTTTGTGTGTCTAAACCTCTCCTTTATCCATTCATCTGTTGATGGAAGTAGTATGCATTTCTAACAATCGAGGATAATTGTCTTTCAGCCCCACCTGGGGTGAGGGCTAGGCATGGAGGCAGGAAGGAAAGTGAATAGAGGCAATGCTTTGGAATTGACAAGAGCTGGTCAGTTCCTATAAGCAAGTTGGTGGGTGAGTTCTCCCTTGGATACTCCAGAGATGATACAGTCGCTACCTCCCGTTTGCAGAGAAGAGGGCCACTTGGACTAGGTGACCTTGATTTGTTCCTTTGATGAGAAATGGTGGCTGGGTGATGTGGCCAAAGGCCTACAGAGGAGGCCACTGGGGAAGGGCGGCGTGCCTGGGCCTTGGAGCTCATCTGAGGTCTGCAGACTCCCTCCTCTGGATGCGGCCCCCTGAAGCGCTCACAGCTGGTGGGACAGGCTTGTGGTACAAGTTCTCCTTCCTCTCCCCCAAACCTACCCATAAAACACCAATGCACCAGGGTCCCTTTTTAAAAACAGGATTCTTTTTTATATAAAAAGAACATGTGATTGTTAAACAATTCTAAAGTACTCAGAAAAAATGTCTGGAGACTGCAGAGCCAAAGACAGCTGGCTTGTCTTAACTCTGATGCCTGCAAAAACGCGGCCGATGCAAAGCCAGACTCTGAAGGGCCTCTGAGTAAGTTATCCTATGAAGTGTAACCTACACTTGGGTGTTTGTTCTAACTGGGCGGTTTAAATGCTCCTTTAATGAAGGGTCATTAAAAAATAGGTTATATGCATGTTCTCCTCCTCCAATGTAGATGATTTTTTTAAACATTCTTTTAATATGTTTAAGTGTTCTAATATATTAAATATTAAGCATACGAGTCAGTTTATTTTTGTATATGAGCATATACGTTGTATTTTAGTTATACCATGTAATTTGAACATGCAGATTAATTATGGTGGTGTCAGCGGTGTGAATTCTGCCTCCCTGTTCTGCCAGCGGGAGGAAACAGTACTATTACTTGGGAAGTCAGGACTGTCTCACTTTTAGGGCTGTCAAAATAGTGTAAATTAATGGCACGTATGTGCGTGTGCATGCTCAGTAGTGTCCAAATCTGTGCGACCCTGCGGACCGTAGCCTGCCAGGCTCCTCTGTCCATGGGATTCTCCAGGCAAGTGCATAATCAGCTTAATCTTTCTTCCATGGCAGGAAACGTCCTTGTGCTTGGTCAAAGCCTTATAAATACATTTTAGAGAAAAGAGGAAAGGCTAAATTGACTTAGCAAATATTTATATGTTTGTAGCCATGAGAGGAATACGCCTTTATGCCTTATTTTCATTTTATCACCTCCCCTTCTGTTGCCCGCTTTCTCCCCAGGCCCAGATTACATCAAACAAAGATTTCAGGAAGGTGTAGATGGTAAAGAAAATCCCGAAGACAAGGTCCCGGAGAAGCCCCCCACACCAAAGGAATCGCCTCACTTCTATCGCAAAGGCACCACGCCCCCAGAGTCCCCTGAGCCAAGCCCCAGACAAGGCCGCTCTCCCTCCCCACAGCCCGCAAGGAAGCAGAACCCCAGTTCAGGGGCGAGACTCAACCAGGACAAACGCAGCGCGGCTGAGGAGAAGGTGACGGCCGCCGTCAACAAGCCCTTGACCTCCAAGGCCCCCCCAAAGGAGGTGGGGGCGGCCGCGCCCTCCTCCACGTACTCTGGCCGCCACCGCGCCCCCAACCCCAGTAACGGGGAGCTGCACTCCCAGTACCACGGCTACTATGTGAGGCTGAGCGCCCCCCAGCGCCCCCTGGAGGACGCGGAGGAGGAGGGGCCGAGCCAGGCTTCCTCGGCACTGGTGCACAAGCCGCCACCCAACAAGTGGAGCCCCCCTAAACCTGTGACAAAACCAGCTGCCAAAGAAAGCAAAGCTGAGCCAAAAGCTAAGAAGTCTGAACTTGCTATACCAAAGAACCCAGCGAGCAGCGATGCGCACCCTGCTTTGGAAAAAGAAGCCAATTCAGTAAGTTGTATGAGACGGGGTTCCCTGTCCCTCTGCTCCTCTAGGTTCTTCTGGGTGGCATCAGGGGAGACCAACGCCCTGATGATGACAAGGAGCCCAGGGCTGTGAAGGGTCGCGTTTATTAGCACCAGTAGCCTAGCCACCAGGCCTCTCCGGGCAGCATTCGCGACCTCCCTCAGGCTTCCTACAGGTGGGCTCACGTGACCGCCTTGTCCCGGCTCCACTTTCACAAGCCTTTACCAGAACGTGGCGGTACGCTTCATGGCGCTGTCTTATCAGCTCCAGCTGTGGTAACGAAAAACTATAGCTTGAACTGAGTAGTTTAAAGAGCAAATGCTTATTTCTCACAGTTCTGGGGGCTGAGTGGCCCCAAGGTCAAGGCACCCGCAGATCTGAGGTCTGCCTGGTCCATGGGCCAAGGGCCACCTTCTCCCTGAGTCCTCGCAGGGCTCAGAAAGAGGAAACTAACACCCTCAAAGGGCTCCAACCTCATGACCTAATCACCTCCCAGAGGTCCATCCTCCAGGGCTTAGGGCTTCATTGTGTGAATCTGGGGTCAGGGGACACAAATGGGCAGCCTGTAACAGCAGCTGACCGCTGGGGCTGGGAAGGAGTCATGGGCCTTGGCCCAGAGGCCGGCCGGCGTGCTCTCACCAGAAGGAGAGGTCCACTGCCATTTGCTAAGTTCTTAACTTGCCTTTAGACTCCACCCCACAGCAGTCAGCATCTTTCGACAAAACATCTTTTCTGGTTATTGTGAATTATTCACATAAATGTTTAGTTTGGATTTTATTTAACAGCCAGGCTTTTCAGAACTACTACTTTCCTGTATAAGAAGTGAAAGTTTTCAATTGGTTAAGAAAGTTACTTTGGTTTTCTAATTCGTCAGAGTGTAAATCTTCCTAAAATTTCAGTTTTCTCATAGATGCTAGTTTTGAGTCTTCACCATTTACTGTTTTTATTATTCAACCAGAAAGCTCTCCGATATCCTTATTTAGTAAAATTTAAAATTCTATTAAATTGTTCACCTGGTCATATGGCTTTGGAAAAGATTGTAATTTAGAGAAGAAGCCACAGTTGACTCAGTATTAACTAGTAATTTCTGAGACATATTTGCATAAAGGTGTAGATTAATATTTTGGCCAATAAGAATATAACCATTGGTTTACTTTTGTCTGTTCAGTCTGCTCATAGGATTAACATTGGAATTCATTTTTCAACTAACTTTTGTGTTTGAAATTTCTTAGGTTTAATTTGCTAATATCTATTAACATGAATAACTTTCCAGAGTCAAGCTTTTATATAGATATGTGGTTTTCAAAACAGTAACTTTGAGACTCACTGTTTAGTAAGCATTTTTAAACATTGATATATCAGTATCCTGATACTAAATACGTGTTAATGTTATCACTACTGAATTTGTTAAATGTGACAACCTCTCTTTTGGCTTTCAGCATTTATCCATAGGGTTAGTCAAGCTTCCCATATAAATTGGTATTAGTATGCTTGATTTACAAGAGGAAAATTCAGACAATACAAGGGTATATCGTTTATACCTTTTGGGTACCCATTAGTGGGTTCAGTTGATTTTCAGAACTCCCTAAGGGAAAGTATATGCCCCAGTGTCCCTCACATTAGGTGAGTTACCTAGTTCTTACCTATAATAAACTGATACTGATTGGTATGTTTGGTGAATTAACACCTTCTTGTTTAGAAACAGCATCTGTTTCGTGGATGTGCAGAACATTCGGATTCTGGGAGTCAGCCAAGCATCATGCAGCTCTGCAGGCTGGTCTCTAGGGTTCCCTTGGACACCCCAGGATAGGAGGTGGCTAGCAGCTCTGTACCTCTGTTAGGAGCTGGAAGTCAGGGCTGAATTGGTGCCTGCTTGTGAAGAGTTTAACAGTTAACCTTCCCTTCCTTAATAACAGAAAGCTGCCTTTCACACCCCTGATAACTGTTTTCTTCACAAGGAGTTAGGAAAGTGACAGAATCACCCTAAAGGTAGTCAGTGAATGACCTTTAAAACAAAAGAGTGCTACATACAATTTTGAAATTAAGACAGTGTATAAGTTAGAAGTTTACAAATAACAACTTGGAAACTCGTAGAAACATTCACACTAAAGCAGACATTAGAGGGGAAACCAGACTGAGTTCCTCTTTGTGAGACACTGTGAGAGGTCCATTTTGAGTCAGAATCACCAAACAATTTGCAGAATTGTAGTCAGCCAACTTACTGAGAGTGTAGGCTACTAGCTAAGGGTGTGGCCTCTTATGCCAGACACCATAGGTTCAAATCCCAGCTGTGTACTTACCAGCTCTTTGACTTCTAGGCAAGTTTCTTAACCTGCTCTGTGACTTAGTTTCTTCATCTGCACCTATATCAAGCGTTGCGAAGATTAATATCAGTGGTTGTGAGTTGATACTTGTAAAGGTCTTAGTTCCTCGCATAGGGTAGGTATTCAGAAAGCACTGACTATTATTAAGTTCACCTCAACACTAGTTGGAGCATAAACAGTTCAGAAATATTTTCCAGTAGATTTTGATCCATCCTCAGGACCACCCTGGGTATTGATTCCTAGAAATAGAATCTTCGGGGACACAGGCTAACACTTGGGAGAAGGGGAACCATAACAAGGATTACTGTACAACCTTCCTCCAGTCTGTGACTCCTGTGGGCTGTGGTTGCATGTGGACTCATGTCCCAAGAAAGTACATTCTATGTGATGCCAAGATTTTTGTAGGATTTTTGCAATATGGCAACTTGGGTAGAAGGCAGTAACGAGATATCTTGAGAACCTTATGATCAAAGAGACTAGTGAGGGGTCTTCTAGTTAGGAGACTCAACTCCTGAGAACAATCCACACTCTTCTCTTAGCAGTTACACTGATCAGCTTCCAAGTTTCAGATTTACCCAATCTTTCTTCTGAATTGTTATAAAACCTAAGGCAGCCATGTCAGATCAGGTCTGAATCACACACACACACAGTAAACACATATAATTAACTTTTGCTCTTTTCATGTTTTTGGAAAAGCATGAAGTTTAGCAAATTGTACTGACGCTGAAGAAAATTCTTCATAACTTTAAATGAGTGATACTCTCTTGAAGTTGGAATTTCTTTCCATAGTTTTGACTTCCTGCAATTCAGTTTCTAACTGCCTGAAAGTGTCTTCTAATCAAGACTTGTACTCTGCCCTGCCCGAACAGCTTATTACACCTGTCTCAGTCAGTCTTCAAAAGCAAGACTGACATTTTTTCTTTTTGCTATTTTAAGCTACAACTGGGCACCGCAGTCATATTTATGAGACTTCACCTTAAAGCTTTCCACTCGTACCCAGCCCAGGTGTCTGATGAGCACAGAGGTCATGTCTTGATATCCACCTGTTAAACAGTGTCCCAGAATATTTTTTTTACCTGGCTGTTTGAGCCTTCTATTGCCAGTTTACTCTTATCTAAACTGAGTAATCTTTAAAAATAGCTTTATAAGTGGAGCTATACTGGTAGGATAAATATATGTGTATATTAGAATATATATGGGAGAAATAATTATTCAATAGAAATTATGTCTGTATAAATATACACAAACCCAAAATACTAACTAATTCAAAAAGTTAGATAAATTCATGGAACCTTTTAAGGACTCATAGAATGGGAGTGAAAAGTCCAGGCACACCTTTACTGAAGGTACTTTCTCTATCATTCTGCTTTCTCAGGGTCCCTTGTAAGTCACTGGACTTTGCATCATATTGGTTTGAGGTTACTTTCCCTTGTTTTCTTTCATCACTCACTGTCTTGAGGGATTATGAAATGAAATCCACTAATCCAAAAGAGTTGAAAGGATCCCAGAATTAACACTTTCCTAAGAAAATCTAAACACATTCAGTGAGCAAAGTCTATTCAGTATGTATATGAACAGCATTTCCGTAATCTCTGGCCTAATAATGTTGAAAGATTATCAATTATTTTCTGAGTTCTAACACATTATTTATGTGTTCTAAGTTAACCATAATTGAGGAGTTACATAGGTTATTACTCTATTAATTTAGAACACAACTATTCTAAAAGACCCATTGGTCATTATCAAGAACTGAAGTTTTTCTGATACTATAGGATATCAATGAAAATGCCATTTTAAAGAAGTTGATGGTAAATTATTTTTAAACTAAGGCTTGTGACTTTAATAGAGATGAAGGACATGTAGTTCTGAAGTGAACAGACCAAAGTTGTTTAATCTCAGTTCTAATTTATTCAAACTGGCTGAGTAACCTTGGGCAAGACCCTTATCTTTTCAGAGGTTTGTAAAATTGAATTAATAATCACTGAAGAATTATTTTCCTCCCCTTGGAGTTTGGACTAGCCTTTTTCTTCTAAGAATCCCTCTATAACACCCATTTTATTCCTCCTGTCACCCTGATTTTATGAGTCACCCTGTTCTTCATTTGATACAGTGAATATATCTGTTCAGCCACCACATCTATAATACTTGGAAAAGTGGAAGGTGGGTTCTCATTAACTACTGGTTGTCTGGATGAACTGGACAGCCCTTAAGTGTGGGTACACAGTGGTGAACAAGGAGGACCCCTGTGGGACTCAGTCTAGAGGAAAAGATGGCAGTCATCAAGAAAGGACAGTAAGATGTGAAGTGTTAGGGCACAGAAAGAGGAGGCACTCTGACCTCTACCAGGGAGGATGTGGCCTCATCCAGAAAGGAGGCCTCCTTGAAGGACACGGGACTCAAGCCCTGGACCCCGTGAAATGAGCACTAACCAGTGGCAGTTCCAGCCTCCCTTACTCACTCACCACCCCCCACAAATCATGTCATTATAGCATCTGAAGGCTGACACAGTTTCACTGGAGGATAATCAACTGTAGTACAACTGTTTCCTTGTCCGTAAAATGAGAATTCAACTACCTACCCACCTCCCTTATAAGGCAAGTTTTAGAGCACTTTTAATGCTACTTAAGAATTAGACACTATTTTAATAGTTAATACCAAGAATGCCTCTTTATAGTAAAGATAGCCAAGCACAGCCAGATCTAAACAGATGGGTCATACAGCAGTTTTGTTCTTCATTTAAAAAAAGTAAATTTGGGGCACTTCAGACTGTGTGGTATTTATTATAGTGGTACTTACCAAAATAGGATTCTGTGATTTGTTAAAATATAACGATTTCTGAAATGCTGTGGCTGTGAGCAGAGAAATTAAAAATTAGATCTTGCACAGTAATTTACGAAAGGGTTTGATTTCCCACTTGTAGTTTTTACCTTAGGAAGGGATGGTATCCAAAAAGAAGACCAGGAAAAACAAGAGTCAAAGAACCTCCTCCTGAGTTTTTCCTGAACTTTGCTGGAACAGCCTTACCATCCTTCAGATTCACTCTCCTGTTTCCAGCTGCCTTGATGAGGAAAGGATTTCTTCCTAGTCCAAATTACACCCTACCTAACAAAAACACATCTCTAATTTCCATCAGTTTTAAACCCACTATGGTGAGCTGTGTCTCACCCAGACTGTTTCCTAGTGTTTTAAGGTGAAGTCAATAATTCTTTAAGTCATTTTTTACGTTTAATCAATACTAGGTTCATTTTTGTATGAAAGTTCAGAGATGTTCAGAAAGTTCCATGTAAACACAGCATAGCTATTTTTAGTTTATACCTTTTAGAACTGTTGTCATTATTCATGCTTTATTTACTGCAACTGCGTTGTTGTTGTTCACACACCAAGTTATGTCCAGTTCTCTGCAACCCCTTTGGATGGCAGCATGCCAGCCTTCCTTGTCCTTTCCTGTGCACTGGAGTTTGCTCAGACTCATGTCCATTGATTTAGTGTGGCTATCTAACCATCTCATCCTCTCCCAGCCTCTTTTTCTCCTGCCCTCAATCTTTCCCAACATGAGAGCCTTTTCTAATGAGTCAGCTCTTCACATCAGGTGGCCAAAGTATTGAAACTTCAACATCAGTCCTTCCAATGAATATTCAGGGCTGATTTCCTTTAGGGTTGACTGGTTTGATCTCCTTGCTGTCCAAGGGACTCTCAAGAGTCTTCTCCAGCACCACAGTTTGAAAGCATCAATTCTTAGGCACTCAGCCTTCTTTATGGTCCAGCTCACACCTGTACATGACTACTAGGAAAACCATAACTTTGACTATACAGACCTGCAACTGTGTTGTGTCTTTTTAAGTATTTTTGGTAATTGGTTTTGTGAGCTAATTTAACTATTGCTATTAACATGGGAAGGTGACACTTAGAATTTTCTGTTGTGTTCTGTTTCATTTTCAGGGCCCTAATTCAATCATGATCATCCTCGTCATGCTGTTGAATATCGGGTTGGCCATTCTTTTTGTTCACTTTCTAACTTGATTGGAATTAGGAAAGGTAAGAATAGCCTTAATTTCTATTAAAATCACAATCTATCACATTTTTTCCCCTATTCAGATTTACGTTTTTTTTAACAACCGTGCATTATCCTTCGATTTAATTTTGGCTGCGCCTGAATATGATTCAACATAGTTACTTAATGATATCACTGTTTTGACCCTTCGGTGAAGTCATGACAACTAGTGGTGTGAGCCCACGGTCCTCTGCAGTGGTGTCATCAGCCCTTTAAATGGCACACTCCAGGCAGACTCAGACACAGGGAAGGAGGCTTGGAGTTAGGATGGGCTCACGAGAGAGAGAGAGAAAGATGGAAAATTCAACCGGAGGACCTGTCCAGTCCCCCTGGGAAGGCGTTGTGGCTGTGGGGTCCTCTGGGAGCTGAAGCAGGCAGCCATGTTGGAGAGCAAAACTTAATAATCATTCTTTCTTAACATCTGCTGAAGCAGCCCCATCCGGCGAAGTTCTTGGCACTGGCTACTCCATCTGTCCTAGCAGAGTGTGACTAAACTGGAGATGTATGGAGCTGCTTTTTTTTTTTTTTTTTTTTGATGGAAGTCAACAGCTGCCTTACTATTTTACCATCTGACGTTGCTAGTAGGGAGCTGGGGAAACAAACGACCGCCCTAGGAATGCGGTTGGAGGATTGTGTTGCTGCGGCCATGGTTCCAACATTCACCCCTGTCTCAGTAGAGGAAGTAGGCAGCAGCATCACTCACCAGTCTTATGCCACGACCTGCTGCTTTCTCATCTCCTGGAACGTCCCGGGAGAGAAGGTTTTGTCGGCTTGTGCACGGTTCTGTTCATTTCTGCTGTTTACTTAAATCTGATGTGTGGTCACCTACAGCGTGCGGTCCTGGCTGGAGGAAGCACACGTGTCACATCTCGAGGAAAAGAAAACAGAATTCTAGAGAAGATGTGTTTATTTTGATAGCAATACATCATTCTTCATGCCATTTTTAGTCTTCCTAAACCTGTAAAAGGCTATTTAAAATTTAGCAATTTGAAGGCATTATACCTAAGAAATCACTTAAACATTTTTAAACTACTGAGATGAATTTATTTATGCACTTCAGAGGTGCTAAATTTTAAAAGCTGAAAGACAACAGAATTCTAAGACATATAGTCAAAATGTTGCATGGGTTGCAGTAATCAGTGTTTAAAGGATTCAGTTTCATTGCTGACGTACTTTACCAACCAAATAAAATCTTGTCAGTGGCTATGTTAATTCCCATGAAAGTTAAGCAAGATGCTATTAATAACTGCTCTTTTTTTTTTCCCCCAACTTACAAATTTTCGTTGAATACATTCAGGTAGAGCATAAAGCTTTGTTCAATCAGTGCTTCTCAATTTTATGCCTTTCGTGTTTTTCAAAGTCCTTTTGTAATTTTATTTCACACTTTAAAGGCGTAGACAATTTTTAAGTATCTGTCTTTTGCAGTCCTTTGTTATTCTGACATAAACTGATTTTTTTTGCTGTTTTATAATTTATTCTTTATTACTCAGAAGCATGCTTAGAGAAACTATGTGGGCTTTATATAATTATTTAAAAAGAAAATCAGGGGAGGAAAGTTATCCATTCAATCTTGGTAAAACATTGAGGAGAGGGAGCTATTCCTAAGTATTTTCATGATCTGCATGGTTTAATCATATTCTTCTTACCTTATTTGCTACCGTTTCAATACAGAAGAGAGAAATCATATGTTAGCACAGATGTGGAGTGAATGTCACCTGCAGAGTAGTAACCCAGTGGTGTTTTTTGCAGAAGTACAATATGTTGAAACTCCTGGGTGTGACCAATATGGAATAAAGAAGAAAGCAGAAAGAGAGCAAATGAAAATTACATCTTGTATATTTATTTTTTACATTTTCCTTTGACTTTTAAATCTAGGAAGTACGTTTTTACCCAAGAAACGTTTCAGTTCCTGTGTCAGTCTCCATACTCTCACTGCTCCTTCCTAACCCCATAGCTCTTGATGCTGGGAAAGCTGATTTTTTTTTTTTAATGAAATAAAATATTTAATCTTAAGTGTTTATTTCAAATGTGTAATGCTTTGGAAGTAATGGAACAGATAATAAAGGATATGTTTATAAAGTGAGCATGTTGGTTCCATTTATAAATATATGTATGATTTATAAGCTTTTTTAAAACAAAGCTCAAATTGTTGGTATTTTTCTAAAATGTGCACAGCTGTATTTTACATGAAAGGCTCTTTCTAATGGGTTGTTATACTGTACTCTACATTTTGGAAAGCACATGAAGTCTGCCAATGTACTTAATAAAACATGACTTTGTTTATTTAAAGTTTCTTGCTGTGAAAAAGAACTCCCTACCTGCGAGTTCCGTTATTTATAATCCTTGAAACCAAAATGTATAATGTACAGTTTTCACAACTGTATCTGCTCTAATAAAAAAAAAAGTTGGTTATTAATAAAGTTGCAGGTGTGTTTCCTTTAAGAGTAAATTACTGTCTTGAGTTATGTGGAATTTTTTGATGGTGATGATGTTGAACGAAAGATCTGAAAAATTAATAATAGAAATGGGGGGCGCGCAGCACAGTGCTTAAAGAATCCGCCTGGCAGGAGGCCACAGTGCTGCAGCATTATTTTTTTCTGTTTCTTTCACCTTTTGGGCCTTTCAGGTAATTTTGCAAAATAAGATTCTTGGCTCTGCTCATTGCCTCCATTGTGTATGTGCTCAGTCATGTCCAACTCTTTGCAACCCTATGGACTGTAGCTTGTCAGGCTCCTCCTTCCATGGGATTTCCCAGGCAGGAATACTGGAATGGGTTGCCATTTCCTTCTCCAGAGGATCTTCCCAACTCAGGGATCGAACCCACGTCTCCTGCATCTCCTGCACTGGCAGGCGGATTCTATCAGCTGAGCCACCAGCCAGGGTCATTAACTGTATTAGTGCCTTATCCCAGGTTTTAAGTCCATTCCTGTTTTCAAGGAAAACATCAAGTTGACGTAAATCTCCTGCACGGGCACTTTGCAGTTAGTTTTTTGACCGCTGTGGGCCAGAGAAATCAATATGTTACTCTAGCCCCTGCTACTTAGGTACAAGCAGCTTGAATAAACTTACACTTAACAAACTTGCTGCAAATAGAACGTGCAGCCTATGAGGAATAATAAAAGGGCTTCTCTAGAACAGCTTCCCAGGAAGCTGCCACAGCGCCTTTAAATCCCAAACTGGTCACTCCTATTGCGAGCTAAGTTATCAAGGACCCCCACAAACATAAAGTGCAGAGTTATTGGCTCTAGGATTAACAGATTTATCGACTCAGATGATTCCTCTTCTAGCAAATCCTCCAGGAACAGAACAGAGAACAAACTACTTTGAAGCAGTCAGGAGAAGCACAGGGTGCTAAAACAATTACCGACTCCAGATTCATGTCCAAACCACAGATTTCAGTGGCTGAAGCCAAAAGCTAGGATGAAGACTGTGTGGTTAGGAAATCTGGAAAATATTCAGTGTGCCCTTTTCATGCAATAACTATCTCAAGAGTCGTGAGCAGCTCCCTGGGCTTCTGCTTACATGTACAGCCCCCACCCACCCACACCAGACTTTGGAAAAACGTGTAGACTCGTGTCTTCAATATCACAAGCACTGTGGACGTGGCATATCCGCCAGGAGAGTGTAACAATTCATCAGGCTATGTTCGATTATCCCAGGTTTACGAATTACCTGTGTCCAACATTTCCTTCTTTCCCCAAATACGGGAGAAGTACTTAGGAGTCGCTCATAGGAGTCTGATATATGGGAGTAGGGACTAACATTCTTTCAATAGGGGTGTGATATATGGGAGTAAGAGAAAATATCAAAATGTATAGAATGCAGTGAATACTGATTAACACAACAGTATGAATGAAATTTTGGCTGTGATTGATTGTGGATTCTTCACTAATCCGTACTCCCTGTAAAATGGGCAGAACCATAGCAGTGACCTCACAGGGTGGATCTGAGGAGGAAATGAACTTATTTACATTAAGTGCTTAGGATAGTATCTGGTGCAGAGAAACTGCTTTGGCCATGTTAGCTTTTACTAGTTGGAGCAACTGGGAAAGAATTTAATTCGTGTGTCTCAAATTTTAAAAATACAGTAAGATCCACTAAAGGCCTCTTTATAAAGGCTAATCATGCCGTAGGTCATAGGATGTTCTTCAGTGGTGATCACTGAGTCTCCCTCTCTCTGCTCTGAAAATCAAAGACCATACTTACAGACCTCCTTCTCTACACTGAAATGTGACTTTTTGTAGAGAACGTGATATTTGCTTTACAAAGAACTTCCTTATCTCATTAGAGTCTTTTAAGGTCCCTATGAAAGATTTCCTGCAGGTAGACTTGCCTAAGGTTATGTAGCCAAAAAGCTGTAAATATTTGTAACAGAGTCCCAGGTATGACTCTGCATACTATGCTTTTTCATTTCAGTATACTGACTAGCATTATTCCACACTGTCGTACTATCAGCTATGAAAAGGCAGACAATATGATGAAATTCAGGGTAACAGTGTGGGTTCCATGAGCCTATCTCCATAAGTTCCTGAGTCCTACTCAGTTTATGTAACTACAGAAGCCTATCAGAAGTTTTGAATAATGTACTTAAAATCCTAAATGTTAAACGTATTTAAAAGTTACATATATTTATTTTTGAACCTTAAAAATACTAAATATTTATTTATACCATATTCTTAAATTGGGAGAATCAGTATTGTGAAAAGACTCCACTACCCAAAGCAATCTACAGATTGAATGCAATTCCTATCAAATTACCAATGGCATCCTTCATAAGAATTAGAACAAAAAATTTTACCATTTGTATGGCACTCTACTCCAGTACTCTTGCCTGGAAACTCCCATGGGCCGTTAAGAGTCCATGAGGTCGCTAAGAGTAGGACACGACTGAGCAACTTCACTTCACTTTTCACTTTCATGCATTGGAGAAGGAAATGGCAACCTACTCCAGTGTTCTTGCCTGGAAAATCCCAGGGACGAGGGAGCCTGGTTGGCTGCCATCTTTGAGGTTGCACAGAGTCGGACACGACTGAAGCGACTTAGCAGCAGCAGCAGCATGGAAACACAAAAAAACCCCAAATAGCCAAAAGGATCTTGAGAAAGAAAAACTGAACTGGGGAAATTGAGCACCCCGACTTCAAACTATACTACAAAGCTACAGTAATCAAGATAGTGTAACTGGCACAAAAACAGAAATATAGATCAATGGTACAGGATGGAAAACCCAGAGATAAGCCCACGCACCTATGACAAAGGAGGCAAGAATATACAATGGAGAAAAGACAGACTCTTCAATAAGTGGTGCTGGGGAAACTGGAGAGCTACATGTAAAAGGATGAAATGAGAACACTACCTAACACTATACGCAAGATAAACTCAAAATGGATTAAAGACCTAAATGTAAGACTGGATACTATAAAACTCTAAGAGGAAAACAGGAAAAACACTCTGACATAAACCACAGCAAGATCTTTTTCAACTCACCTCCTAGGGTGATGAGAATAAAAACATAAATGGGATCTAATTAAAAGACTTTTCCACAGCAAAGGAAACCATAAACAAGATGAAAAGACAACCTTCAGAATAGAAAATATTTGCAAACAAAGCAATGGACAAAGGATTAATCTCCAAAATCTATAAACAGCTCATGCAGGTCAATATCAAAAAAACAACCCACTCAAGAAATAACAGGTAGAAGACCTAAATAGATCTCTCTCCAAAGAAGACACACAAATGGCCAAGAGGCACATGAAAAGATGCTCAACATCCCTAATTATTAGAAAAATGCGCATCAAAACTACGAGATGTCACCTCTTACCAGTCAGAATGACGACTGTCAAAAAATCTACAAACAAATGCTGAAGAGGGTGTGGAGAAAAGGGAACCCTCATACACTGTTGGTGGGAATGTAAATTGATACAGTCACTGGAAAACAGTACGGGGGTTCCTTAAAAAAACTAAAAATAGAACTACAACATAACCCAGCAATCCCGTGTACACCTTGAGAAAACCATAATTCAAAAGGACACACACACCTCAATGTTCATCTGTAGCACTACTTAACACAGCCAGGATATGGGAACAACCTAAATGTTCAACAACAGATGAACTGATAAAGAAGATGGGGGGGGTGGTGAGAAGAGAGAGAGAGTGTGTGTGTGTCTGTGTGATGGAATACTGGTGAAGGTGAAGTCGCTCAGTTGTGTCTGACTCTTTGTGACCCCATGGACTGTAGCCTACCAGGCTCCTCCCTCCAGGGGATTCTCCAGGCAAGAATACTGGAGTGGATTGCCATTTCCTTCTCCAGGGGATCTTCCCGACCCAGGGATCGAACCCAGGTCTCCCGATTGGAGGCAGATGCTTTAACCTCTGATGGAATATTACTCAACCATAAAAAGGAATGAAATAAGGTCATTTATAGAGATGTGCATAGACCTAGAGTCTGTCATACAGAAGTAAGTCAGAAAGAGAAACATAATTAATGCATGTATGTGGAATCTAGAAAATGGTGCACCTACTTCCAGGGCAGGAATAGAGATGCAGATACAGAGAATGGGCTTGTGGACACAGATGGGGCAAGGAGAGGATGGGACAAATTGGGAGATTGGGATTGACTACCATGTGTAAAACATAGCGAGCGCAAGGAGCTCAGCTCAGTGCTACGTGATGATCCAGAGGGCTGAGGTTGGGGGTAGGGAGAGTGATCTTAAGAGGGAGAGGATTCATGTGTCTGTATAGCTGATTCACTTCACTATACAGCAGAAACTAATACAACATTGTAAAGCAACTATACTCCCAATTTCTTTAAAAGTTCTGGAAAATGTACTTAAAATCCTAAATGTTAAATGTATATAAAAGTTTCATAACTTTTAATGAAGTATTTACATATTTATTTTTGAATCTTAAAAAATACTAAATAATAAATGTTTAGCTCTTAAATGCAAAGTTGCTTGGTATTTTGGAGTAAGAGGCACATTATAAATGAAGTTGGTGTGGGTGTTTGTTTGAACCTGCTGCTAAGTAGCGTCAGTCATGTCCGACTCTGCAACCCCATAGACGGCAGCCCACCAGGCTCCTCTGTCCCTGGGATTCTCCAGGCAAGAACACTGGAGTGGGTTGCCATTTCCTTCTCCAATGCATGAAAGTGAAAAGTGAAAGTGAGTCGCTCAATCATGTCCGACTCTTACCCACCCCATGGACTGCAGCCTACCAGGCTCCTCCGCCCATGGGATTTTCCAGGCAAGAGTACTGGAGTGGGGTGCCATCGCCTTCTCCAATGTTTGAACCTGATCTCTAGGATTAACCCAGAAATTGAAAATAGAAGCCTAAAAGATTTAAAACCTGAAGATTTAGATATAAACCATGGTGTTCTTTTGACACTTGATCTCAGTATCCCATAAAATTGCCTTGCTATTCTCTTGAATCCCAAGTCTGATTTAGGTCAACTGTTAGTAGAATTAACACAAAAAGTGAGGGCCTGAGATTTGATCAGCCAGTAATTGATAAAGCTGTTCACTTACTGTGGTGAAGAGTATTAGCCACCTTTGAGAAGAATTTGAGAGAAGCAGAAAAGAATTCAGTGGAAGATGACTACAGTGGTGAGGTATTGGGGTGGCCAAAAAGATCATTCAAGGTTTTCCATTACATAGCTTACAGGAAAAAAACCAAATGAACTTTTTGGCCAACCCAATACAAGTCTTTTCTTCCCCCAAGCAAATTCATTCATGAAATATCAAGAACAATACTGAAGATTCAATGGAATTCATGATGTTATTTAGTTACAGAAAAGCAATGAAGGGCTTTAGTTCAGTCCTGCCACTTAGGACACATATTTAAAAGGAAAGAATCTGGTAAGTAAGTATCATGACCCTAGTGCTGGAAAAGTGGAAAAGTAGAAGCAAAGGTGAGAAGAAGCCAAAGTCTAGTTTTCTCATGTTCTGTTGTTCAGTCGTGTCTGACTCTTTGCAACCCCATGGACTCCAGCACCCCCACGCTTCCCCGTCTTTCACCATCTGCCAGAGCTTGCTCCAATTCATCCATTGATTCAGTGATGCCATCCAACCATCTCATCCTCTCTCATTCTAGGCACATCTTAACACTCGCTTCTGACCACTAGAACAAATGCCTAGAGATCAGGTAGCTGCTTATGAGGTGATAAAAGCCACGAAGATGTTCAAACATAGATCATTGTGGAGATAACAGATGGTCAGCCCCCTTACCTGAGAACTAGATGTGACACTTGAAAAGCAGTTTTACATCAGATAATTGGGCCAAATATAAGTTAGGATAGGTTAACTAAGATCCCACATGCTGCCCAGTGAGGCCTTTAAAAAAAATAATTTGGGACTTCACCGGTGGTCCAGTGGTTGAGAATCCACCTTCCACTGCAGGAATGCAGGTTTGATCCCAGGCCAGGAAACTAGAATCCTACAGGCCTCAGGGCAACTAACCCACAACGATAAAGCCCACGTGCTCCAGAACCCAGACACAACTACAGAGAAGCCTACCACAATGAAGGTCCTGCATGCTGCAACTAAGACCTGACACAGCCAAAATTAAATAATCTTTTTAAAGTTAGGAGAGGTTCAGTTCAGTTGCTCAGTTGTGTCCGAGAGGTTAGACACCTACAAATCCACACATTTTTCAAAAGGAAAAACACATGTATCACTTCCATCTATCATCACTCATAGATCTGCTGACAGCAAACAAGAATTTGGGAAATAATCTCAACACAGGAAAGCACCAAAGAATTGTGCTTCAAATAAAAGATTTGATGGTGTTTTGTTTTATAGTTGCTCAGTTGTGTCCAACTCTTTGTGGCACCATGGACTATAGTTCACAGGTTCCACTGTCCATAGGATCCTCCAGGCAAGAATACTAGAGTAGGTTATCATTCCCTTCTCCAGGGGAATCTTCCTGACCCAGGTGTTAACTACACCAAATTGGTTTTGTCAGGATACAAGTAATATGAGGAATTCATAAGTTTTTTTTATTTCTCAGTATGCGCTATGAACATTTGCTAATATTTCCTTACTTTTACAATTTGACTTTCTTCCATTGAAAGTGTTAGTCATTCAGTCATGTCCAACTCTATGACCCCATGGACCACATTCCACCAAGCTCTTCTGTCCATGGGATTCTCCAGGCAAGACTACTACTAGAGTAGGTAGCCATTCCCTTCTCCAGGGGATCTTCCTGACCCAGGACCGAACCCAGGTCTCCTGCATTGCAGGCAGATTCTTTACCATCTGAGCCAACATGGCTTTGAATATTTCTAAGATCTTTCCATTTTTTCCCCTAATAATCATGTCCACTTTTTCCTTCACAAAAGGGGTAGGTACTAAGCAGAAAAGATCCTAGCAGATGGTATTTTTAAGTCTTCATTGCTTCACTCAAACTATTAATCTATACATAGTCGTGTTGAAGCACTCAAAGGAAGCACTCAAAACTATTAATATCTGCTCTTCTACACCAAGCTCTCAGGAGTTTTCCTGCTGCCTGTGAGTCAGTATACTGCCCGATGCCCTGTGCTCTGGGAAACCCCAGCTCTCCTTTTCACATCATGGCAGCAGGGTTTCCTATCTGTCTCCCCATACCAGGGCCAAGCTTAGACACACACAGTGCACCAGTGCAGTGTGACAAACAGCTCAGCTTAACTGAGGATTTGAAGTCAGAAGAAGAAACGTGAAGGCTTTCCATCAGGCCCGCCACTTTCTCAGATGCGGTTTTATGAAACCAGCCACACACTTCCTTTTGAGTCATCCCTATATTCTTTGGCTATGCCAGCACCAAACATCATATGTCCATTTGGGACCCTCAAGGATAGTTTTGGTGTCTGTAAAATGGGAACAATAAAATCTGTCTCACAGTGTTTTTCTACAAATCAAAGTAGGTGATTTCAGTCAGCTCCCTAGCACCTACTAGACTCAGTGTATGGTAGGTAATAGTCTCACCTTTGTTAGCAATTTGCACTTAGTTCAGTTGCTCAGTCATGTTCAACTCTTTGAGACTCCATGAATCGCAGTACACCAGGCCTCCCTGTCCATCACCATCTCCTGGAGTTCACTCAAACTAACATTGATCAAGTCAGTGATGCCATCCAGCCATCTCATTCTCCGTCATCCCCTTTTCCTCTTGCCCCCAATCCTTCCCACCATCAGAGTCTTTTCCAATGAGTCAACTCTTCACATGAGATGGCCAAAGTACTGGAGTTTCAGCTTTAGCATCATTCCTTCCAAAGAAATCCCAGGGCTGATCTCCTTCAGAATGGACTGGTTGGATCTCCTTGCAGTCCAAGGGACTCTCAAGAGTCTTCTCCAACATTTGCNTCATGGGGTTCTCAAGGCAAGAATATTGAAGTGGTTTGCCATTCCCTTCTCCAATGGACCACATTCTGTCAGACCTTTCAACCATGTTCTAAAAGTCAGTAGGTTCCTGTGATTAAACAAAGAGGCAGTGGCTAGAGAGGGGAAGGAGAGGAGGTTGGTATTAGATCACGTTCAGCAGAGTTTCTGAAAATATTTGTAATAAAGGACTATTAATTTCCTTTAAAAAGTATTTCTAATCCATAACAGACCAACACAAGATTCTACTGTTTAAAACGCATGTGCACGGTTGAGCCACATGCAGCTCACCACATGATTTCTGGCAGCATGAGCTGGTTTGCACGTTTGCAGCAAAACAAGTTGAGTGCTCACATATATATGTCACAGCACTGTCACATGAGTATAAATACTTTAAATATTTCTAAATATCTGATCTTAATTTTTGCACTTATGTCACAAACTGGCACCACATTTTAAGTGGCACCAATCTAATGAGTTTTGATTTGATTCTAGGTCCAGTGGGAACTTGTGGGAGTGTTTTCCAAAGCTGAGTAAGCTTAGATGATTGGCATTTTAAGTCACAAATAACAGCCTTTAAAGAACATGTTGGAGGCAGGGCAGTGGTAGACATAGGGAGTGTGGGCGACTTTGAAATGATAAAAGTCAAAAAGATAGGTTGTGACCATGAAGATGGATAGATAGATTCAAACTCTATTGGTGATGCTTTCAACAGTGTTACTAGGTTGGGTGTGAAAACTGAGGGTGAAGGAAGAATCAAGAATGATTCAAGTATTCTATCTGAGGCAACTGGGTGGATAGCACCCTTTGAAATGGAGAAGATAAGAGGAATGGTTTGGGATAGATGTGGAGATGGTGGAACTAGGAATTCTGTTTTGACTATGTAAACATAAACTTGTTACAAGAGAGATATGTGGATGAAGAATCTCATGTGTTTAAAAGGTGATCTCTCTCCTTAAAACAAGACATCTACATTCCTGGTCTCAGAATTTTGAACAATCATCCTACACTGCTTTTGATGAACTAGTGAGCTGGTCTGACCATAATACTACTAAAGAATCGTTAGGCCTCTGTGCAGTCAGTGATTACCTGTGGGAAGATAAATTACTGGCCTATAATCAGAAAACGTCCCCAGTATGTGCACGCCATCTTAAAAATGTGCTGTTCTTCTTTTTATGGCTGAAATCAGGTTCACTTCAGTATGGGATTAGAAAAAGTGGATTTGTATTCAGAGTTGAATTACATGTATAGATTATAATTGAATTTAAATGGTGGAAATGAAAACAAAAAAAAAGTCCTTTAAAATGCCTTAGCTTACAGGAAAGAGCACCAGAAAGGAGAAATAGGGACTAGTCAGCAACTTCCTTAGAGTTCCAGAGAATAACCTTTGAATTCATACTAATTAGCTTCAAAGGTCCTGGAAAATTTGACCCCAGTAACTGCCCTGTTGAACTTTGCTAAGCACGAATAGCAGTTTAATTCTCTGGTTGGCTGGTAAGGACATGGCAAGCTATGTGAAGAATTTCTCATTTACTAAGAAATTTCCTTATGATACACATGACAGCCTTAACTCAATGCTTCTAACATACTCCTGGTTGTATTTTTTTTCTAATCTTTTAAAATATTATGCTTGATGTTATCAAAACAAGACACACTGTGTCATGCCTTTTTTTTTTTTTTTTTGGTGCATGTTAGGGTTGATTCTTACTTCTTTTGCATTCTGGTGACATGCAAAGTTCATCATATAAATCTCTCTAGAATTACCTTTTCTCTCAGACCATAGGTTTAACATATTCTCCAACCAGAAGCTTCAGTGGAAATGAACACACAGTACAAATGATATATCTAATGTCAAAGACACTAAAAATAATATCAACCCATGGCCACCGATCGCTTTGTCGTTGCTATTCATATTACTTCCAGGGAAAGAATTTACCTACCTCATTGTCTCTAGTTTCTAATTTCCACAGAGTTTCTAAACCGAACGTTAGTTGTTTTATTGGAAAAAGAAAATTAAAAATTATCATTTCTCTGCTGGCCCACAGATTTTTTTTTTTTTCCCAGAAAATTCAGTGGCAGAAACACGTATCCTTGAGGATTACATTTAGTCATGGTTGAAAAATTTATATATGACACATTTTTCATTTTGAAGACTAAGGGTTGACAGAAGGCCAACTGTTTCAACTTCAAAGCTGATGAAAACAGCCAGTATTAATTGTTGCTAAATACGAGATGTATCTCTCATCCCAAGTGAGTCATATTTGCCTTGTAGGGGCTTTCTCTGGAATGTTATTAGAGAACAATATATTGAATTCTTTATACTGATTTATCCTGGGGGACGCAGTTATACTGATGAGATTTTGATCAGGGCATCAGCCAGCAGCCTCACTAGCTACTAGGTTCTAATGCCCAAGGGTAATCCACTTATCAATTGAGATAGTATTTTTTACTTTTATCCGTGGAACAAATTCCCTGCAAGTGTATATTGTGGACTCTTTTTGCCTTTGAAAAAACTTATATACCAAATATAAATATTTCTCTCCAGGCAAGATTAGATTTTGCTGAGCTGGTATCTATAACTAAACAGGGTCTGCAGAGTTATTATCCCTAATGCACCAAGTGGTAATAACTCAGTCAGCTCTGTGCTTTCTAAACCAATCCTCAAACCCACTCCATCAATTTTTGTGTGTGACTGTTGTTAGTTTCTCTTTCTTGCTAAAATCACGTGCCTTTCACTGCCTCTAGGTCCCAAAGCAGTAGGTACTGCTTGTTAAATCAGCAGAGAGATTTAACCTATTGGTTATCAATACTCCACAGTTGTTATTGCTAAGGAATGAGATTTTTTTATTGTC
The DNA here is from genome assembly GCA_006408695.1 of Aepyceros melampus. Classification (NCBI taxonomy): domain Eukaryota; kingdom Metazoa; phylum Chordata; class Mammalia; order Artiodactyla; family Bovidae; genus Aepyceros; species Aepyceros melampus. Next base: position 270,464 of record SJXQ01003447.1, read on the forward strand.
AGGCTAGTTCTCCTCCAGACATCAACCAGCAAATTTCGAAGACGTTACTATAGATTTCAGTGCTCTAGGGATGTTTTTTTCTCTCTCTAATCAACATAACACTATGTAACTGAAAACACCTTAGGAAATTTACCTAATATTTACAGTGTGAAAATGGGCTTCTTTTAAAAAATGACATTGGTAGCTCTTTAGAGTTTATATTAACCTAGTCAGGAAATATCATAGAAATCAGGATAAACTGTTATCCTTGCAACTTTACTCCTTGGTATATCTTCATTGTCTCAATATTAGTAGTTAAGTACATAAAGTAGACTAGGCAAATAAATTATTGAATTTTCACTATGTTCTAGGAATTAAAACGATAACAAAGACAGAAGTCTGAACTTTCATTAGAGGAAATGGGCATGTAAACAAAACAATTCCACATCTGTGTTCACTGCTGTGAGAGAGACATGTAGGAGACAAGGGCGAGCGGTTGTTGTTCTGCTTTTAGCAGATACACCAACCCATTTTACCTGGGGAGAGGGCACAGGGCAAGGGTCTTTGGAAGGCATTAGAAAAGATGTATGACATAGACCTTGAAGAATTTTGCCAGGTAGAGTAGATGGGGAAATACTGTAGTCAAAGTGAAATTACTGATAATTTGAAAAGGTGCAGAGTCAGGAGAAAGCATGTTGGTAAAACTTCTCTTTCAGTGAGATTTAATCTTCAGGGTAAAAAAATTCATTTGGAATCCTCCATTAGGTATAAAAGGCTTCCCAGGTGGCACAGTTGGCAAGGAACCTGCCAGGCAGTGCAGGAGAAACAAGAGACTTGGTTTTGATCCCTGGGTTGGGAAGCTCCCCCGGAGAAGGAAAGGTCAACCCACTGCAGTATTCCCACCTGGAGAATCCTTCATGGACAAAGGAGCCTGGCAGGCTGCAGTCCCTGGGGTTGCAAACAGCTGGACACAACTGAAGCACATGTTAGGTGTATAAGACAAATAAAAAAGATAAAGGGTACCTTTGCTGATAAAAATAAATATATAAAAGTTATAATGAGCTTGAATTTTACACCTGAATTGTGACATACTCTGAGGAGAAGTTTCATGCTAGGAAAATATACATAGTTGATATTTCTGAAGTAGGGATAGATATTTTGGAGAGTAAGAGAGTCACAATTTCTATTAATCGATCAATTTTAAAAAGTCAGAATAGTCCTGTTAGTCCAGAACAAACATTTTTCACTAAAAAAATTGGACAGATTTTGCTTTCTATAACTAACAAAGTAGGTAATAGTAAATACCCATTTTCTGGAAAAAATATTAGATCCTATCACCATATTGATAACACATTGAGACATCCTTCTCCATCAGTATGGCAAGAATGCAAACAATGTAAAAATGTTTCATCTTCTTTTACTGTGAACTGGGTAGCTGAAGCCGTGGACTGTGTGGGTCACAACCAACGGTGGGAAATTCTGAGAGAGATGGGAATACCAGACCACCTGACCTGCCTCCTGAGAAATCTGTATGCAGGTCAGGAAGCAACAGTTAGAACTGGACATGGAACAACAGATTGGTTCCAAATAGGAAAAGGAGTACGTCAAGGCTGTATATTGTCACCCTGCTTATTTAACTTCTATGCAGAGTACATCATGAGAAACGCTGGGCTGGATGAAGCACAAGCTGGAATCAAGATTACCAGGAGAAATAACAATAACCTCAGATATGCAGATAACACCACCCTTATGGCAGAAAGTGAAGAGGAACTAAAAAGCCTCTTGATGAAAGTGAAAGAAGAGAGTGAAAAAGTTGGCTTATAGCTCAACATTCAGAAAACGAAGATCATGGCATCTGGTCCCATCACTTCTTGGCAAGTAGATGGGGAAATAATGGAAAACAGTGTCAGACTTTATTTTTGGGGGCCCCCAAATCACTGCAGATGGTGAGTGTAGTCATGAAATTAAAAGACACTTGCTCCTTGGAAGAAAAGCTATGACAAACCTAGACAGCACACTAAAAAGCAGAGATATTATTTGCCAACAAAGGTCAAAGCTATGGTTTTTCCAGTGGTCATGTATGGATGTGAAAGTTGGACTGTAAAGAAAACTGAGCACCAAAGAATTGATGTTTGAACTGTGGTGTTGGAGAAGACTCTTGAGAGTCCCTTGGACTGCAAGGAGATCCAACCAGTTCATCCTAAAGGAAATCAGTCCTGAGTTTTCATTGGAAGGACTGATGCTAAAGCTGAAACTGCAATAATTGGCCACCTGATGCAAAGAACTGACTCACTGGAAAAGACCCTGATGGTGGCAAAGATTGAAGGCAGGAGGAGAAGGGGACAACAGAGGATTAGATGGTTGGATGGCATCACCGACTCAGCGGAGATGTTTGAGTGAACTCTGGGAGTTGGTGAGGGACAGGGAGGCCTAGTGTGCTGCAGTCCACAGGGTCACAAGAGTCAGACACGACTGAGAGATTGAACTGAACTGAGGTAGCTGAAGTGACTGGCGTGTGAATAACCACATTACTGTATCAAAAGAATTTTATTATTGTCCTAATTTCTACACCAATAAGGGAATTGTCTTTGCTTTGTTGTTATAATGATAGCCTTTTTGAAGAGGATAAGTGTTGAAAAGAAATGTAATATGAAGAATAAATGCCTGAAAAAAGCCAAAAGCTATGCGCATGTATGTTGGTGATTACTCTTGAGATTTATGTTTATGAAGAGGTATTTTACAATTGTAATATCAGTGTAATAGTTTCTAGTAGGCTCAAATTCTTGATGAGGTTAATTACTCAACAAAAAATGTCATTTTCCTATTCATAAATGTGTATCTTCATTTCTGTCCACAAGCCCTTTCTTATTTCTTCCATGTTGTTAAAACAGATTTTCTTAAACATTCTCTGACACAGATCAACAAGGGAATCGGTTCTATTAGAGGAGATCTTTAGGATGAAATCAACTGTGGAATGTTTTACAAATGTGGTTCAATAAACTCCATATAATTTCAAAAGAAAATGATGCATACAAGAGCATCTTGGGAATTAGCATAAAAAACACTGTTTCACTTAGCCTCCTGCAAGAAGGACCTTTGGGAGAATAGGACTACTTTTAAATAGCCTGATTGGAAAAAAAAAATCTCTTACTGGGGGTTCTAAAGAACAAAATTTACATATTAATAGAAGATTAAAGTGCCCATCAAGTATTCTGAAGCAGTTACTTTCTCTTGTCTGTTTTGTTCTTCACATAAACATCTTTCATAATGAAGAAAAACTGGTGCCTTGCTGCTGTTTCAATGAGTCTCCAAGGTTTCCTATTACAATAGGACAGATTTTTAAAATGTCTAAAACCCTCAAATAAAGCTCTTTGGATTTTTATTTATCAACACAATGAAAGGGTTACTTTTAGGGGGAAAAAAATAGAACACTTTAGAAGAAAGGACATACATATCAGAAAAATGTTCTTTCAGGAGGACTCCCTGCATGAAAAAAAATACGCATAACTAAAAAGCAAAAACTCAGAATCTCTAATAGGGAATAATATGTATTAATATTTCAAAAATGAATTTTAGGTGTAGTGACAGCCAAAAGGGAAAACTTGTAAAAAGAAACTTTTATGGGTGAAAAATTGTTTCGTGGCAATTCTGAGTCATTGTGCCCAAAGTACAATTGTTGCTACGCATTTCCCACATTCATTCCTGATAATGTTATGAGGTGTTCTTGTCACGGAAGGTGAGTTTTATTTCTTGTAATACTTCATAACATTTTAAATTTAGAAATATACTTGAAGTAGAAAATATAAATTCAAATCAATGTAAAAATTCGTCATGTAAGATCGTTGTTGTGTGTGCCAAGTTTTAGGCAGGAAACAAGTGGAGTATTTATTTAACAAACCAAGGATGTGGGGCGTGAGAATAACTCCTCCCTCCGACTTCTGCTTCTTTTGGTCTCAGAGCTGCCTGCAAGTTGACGGAGAGCATGGCTTTCTGCGGCTTTATCTGGAGCCTGACAAGGAGCAGTCAGTCATATGGAACACAGATTTTTTGTTCTATTGATTTTAATATAAACGACTGCTATTTTTCAGATACACTTTCTGAGCTGGACAGTTTATTATTTTATTTTTAAAGAGCAGCATCTTTCTGTCTCTTCAATTAAGAACGTGTGGGATAAAAGTGAGTCATGGACGGGTTTGCTTTTCACACTCCCTCGGGCTCTTAAATGGGAAATAACCATTTCCATTATGATTAGGGCTGGTGCCCCTTGTCTGTGAATGTATTGTCCACACCCTCAGCTTGAAAACGGCAGTCTGACAATGGACTTCTCTGTGTCTTTGGGTCTGGCTGCCCTGCTTTCGGTTCCTAGGCCGGTCCAACCGCAGTGACAAAGGGACACAGAGAAGTGTGGGGACGGCCGCTACAGAGCTTTGGAAATCTCATCTCACATGAAGCGTTCCTTTCTCACTTTGGAGATGCTCAGCTGTGCTTGAAGCTGGTGCCAGGCATTCCTCAGTCCACACCTTAGCAACTTGTCACCACTGTACGTGGGTTGGGGAGGCAGCTCCAAGTTGTGGCTGAGTCTCAATGTTCCCAAGGATTTTCTTTTTTCTTTTTTTTTTTTTTGCCAATTGTTTGTTTGTTTGCTCTTGCGTATCTATTTTGGTCCATGAACTATCCCACCCTACCTCAAATATCCTGGTGTGTTCTCTGGCTTTGTGACATTTTTCTCTTAATCCCTTTCTGATGCAAGGTGTTTCCAGCTATGTTGCCTTAAAAAATAAAATAAAGACACCCTGAGAAAGAAGTTTCCTGAAGAGAGATTTCTTCCTGTCTCTTTCTTTCTCACCATGGGTTCTGCTGAAAGTTTGATATAGGAGAGGGGATATCAGTATTTTTAAGAGGAAACCTTTCTGTGACAAGTGTTTCTTGCCAGGAATTCTGAAGACTTGGAAACTTTTGTGAGGCCCTATTGAAAAGGAGATTTTGCTAGTAGTGTTAGATGAAAAGAAAACAAAATGACACATCGAAGGTGACTTTTACTCTTTCACAATGCTCAGCGGCAGATTTTGTTTTAATATATTCATCACTTTCATTATGCTAGAAAAGCCCATTGTTTCTTTATGAACCAGGTAAATGAATTGCAAAATTAATGTCAAAAAATAAAATCTTGAAGGGGGTCAAAATGATAAACTTCCAGTTAAATAAGTCATGGTCATGCAATGTTCAGCATGGTAATTATAATTTATAATATTTTATCACATATTTGCAGGTTGTTAAGAGAGTAGATCTTAAAAATTCTCATCACACACACACACACACACACAAAAAAAAAACCACTGTTAACTATGTGTGGTGATAGACGTCCCAGGTGGCGCTGGTGGCCTGCCTAAAGAACCTGCCTGCCAATGCAGGAGGCCTGGGTTTGATCCTTGGGTCAGGAAGATCCCCTGGAGGAAGGCATGGCAACCCACTCCAGTATTCTTGCCTGGAGAATCTCATGGACAGAGGAGCCTGATGGGCTACAGTCCGTAAGGTCTGAAGCTGTCCATAATAAGTGAAGCAACTTAGCACTCACTCACGTGTGATGAGAGATGCTAAGCAGCCTTACGGTGAATGATCATTTTGCAATACAAACAAATATTGAATCATGTTTTATACCTGAAGCTAACAACACTATAAGCCAATTGTCCCTCAATTAAAAAGAGTATCGACTCTTCAGAGATCACTCTTTAAAAAAAGAAAAATATGACTACAAGCCTGCTATAATAATTCTTGCAAATCTCAGATGACCTCCTAAATACCAAGGCCATTGAAGTTGATTTGCATCTTATGTAGATTTAATTCTGTTGACCACTACTGCAGGCTTGAAATCCTCCTCCTTTGCTTTTTGAGACACCTTTATCCTGACAGGTTTTCCCTTTCCAGTTGTTCCTTATTTTTCTTAACTTTTACATCTCCTCCCACTAAGAGAACAGCGACTGCTACTAACATTAGCTATTATTTTTTATTGAGTGCTTCCTGCCACTGTGAAGACATTCTGGAAACTTATGATGCAGGTATTATTTCTTAAAAAGTGAGGAAACTGCATCATAGAGAGTTTGGATAAGTTATCAAAGGCCACACAGGTGGGAACTGACAGATTTTTCACAGTTCTGCCTGACTCCAAAGCTCAACTCTTGACTAACAGGCAGCAATATCTACCGTATCGGTTGCAGCCTTTCTGGTAACTTGTTGAGGCTTCTCCAGGGCTCTCTTCTAGGGTTTCTTATTTTCTTATGCTATATCATCCAGTTGGAGAAGACTCTTGAGAGTCCCTTGGACTGCAAGGAGAGCCAACCAGTCCATTCTGAAGGAGATCAACCCTGGGATTTCTTTGAAAGGAATGATGCTAAAACTGAAGCTCCAGTACTTTGGCCACCTTATGTGAAGACTTGACTCATTGAAAAAGACCCTGATGCTGGGAGGGATTGGGGGCAGGAGGAGAAGGGGACGACCGAGGATGAGATGGCTGGATGGCATCACGGACTCAATGGACGTGAGTCTGGGTGAACTCCAGGAGTTGGTGATGGACAGGGAGGCCTGGCATGCTGTGATTCATGGGGTCACAAAGAGTCGGACATGACTGAGCGACTGAACTGAACTGAACTGAGGGTTCTTGGCAAAATTTCCAAGACTAGCTTTAGGAGATTAATGTTGGAAGAGGCCAGACTGTAATGGGTTGAAAAGTTAATAAGAAGCAAGGTCAAAATAGTAGAAGTTTCCTTTTTTCAGGACATGCAGCTGTGTTTTCACTAGAAAGAAGCTGTCAGTTAACAGCTACCTCCATGGAAAACTATTGAAGAGGAAAAATTAAAATTTTCCATAACCTCCTGCTGCTTCTGCCTCTGTAACTCAGCTTGCTCCTTGCAAAGTCTGGATCACGTAGGCCATGTAGTCTCAGAAAGTGGGGACTCACAATACTAGGAACTGGAGCTTATCTCACTCACCCTTGTCCTGCTCTTTGCAAACCTGCTTAATCATGCCTGCATGTATAAAAACTCTGTAACCCCTTTGTTTTTGGCTCGAGCTTGGAGTGTTAACTCCTCTGGGCCCACCGGCATAATAAACCTGAGTTCTCCAATCTTTGAGTGTGGGGCTTGGTTTCTCCAGTACTGGTTTCTGCAACATTTCTGGAGGCCCCAGCAAGATTCCAACCATGCCAGCTCCTTGAGCCACCTGACTGGTGGCTCTGTTGGGTTGGAGCAGAGGGGTCTGAGATGTACGAGGAGGCACACCACCTGATGGTAATCCAGGTTCTGTTTCAGACCAGTGTTCTGATTCTCCAGATAGCTGAGGCCCGACCAGACTCACTGGAGGGACGGACCAACTCACCAGGAATGGCCACAGGATCAGGTAAGGCCCCAGGGCCAGTCCCCAGTCAGGTCCTACCCAAACAGGTAGAAGAGGAAGCTGATCACCTCCTTGGAGCTCCCAGGAAGGGAGCATTAGATAGGGAGAACTGGGGACTCAGGAGAAGGGAGGCATTGTGATAGCCTCTGAATGACTGCGAGTGTGTGATTGCTGACTGAATGGAGTGAGAGAAATTTTTCTTTTTGGAAACTGCAAAACCAATTATTTTTGCATATACAGTTAAAAACAACTAGCTTGTTAAAAGCCCTGCCTAGGAAAAAGCTTGAAGTTAACCCTTTCCATGTCCTTGAAATACACAACCAACTTTGCCTGAGACCTTAGCCTTGGGCAAATTAGAAATTCAAACAAAGGAAAAACAAAGGGGGTCAAAGAGATATTTTAAATCTCAAACAGAAAATTATAAGATCTCTGTCAGTCTGTCTGAATGTATATATGTCTCAGTGTAAGTCTTTTTATTTTTTTCTAATAATATTGTTGAAGTTGTAAATGAGTTGTAATTTAATTGGCCTAAAGAAAAGTAAGCACTTACAAATCAAACAATTCTAAATACAAGAAAAATTAACCTAAAATTAATTAAAAATTAACCTATGTTAAATTTCAGATTAACATAAACTGGGAAATACTCAATATTACATATCTAGTATTAATGTTTGTTTGCTAATCTATTAAGGAAGTGGATGTATGTTTTTAATAAAAAAGGTATAAAAAATAAAATTACATTTTATGAAGGGAAAAGAAAGTAGGTCTGACTTATAGGTAGCTGATACAAAAAGTGATTAGAAGGTTTGTGGAAAGTGACTGAAAAAAAAAAAACAAACTTTTGTGCATGGTTAGGACTGATGAAATTTAAAATAATTTTTTTAATTTAAATTTATTTATTTTAATTGGAGGCTACTTTACAATATTGTATTGGTTTTGCCATACATCAACATGAATCCACCACGGGTGTATATGTGTTCCCCATCCTGAACCCCCCTCCCACCTCCCTTCCCATACCATGCCTTTGGGTCATCCCAGTGCACCAGCCCCAATTATCCTGTATCCTGCATTGAACCTGGACTGGCGAATCGTTTCTTATATGTAATTAAGCTTACCTAAATGAGTTTAAAGTAAGCTGGTTCAAAGCTTGAATTCAGCCTTTCTCTCTGTTAAGAGAGTTCAGATGTTGAACTGCTTTTAATAATAGATTTACGTTTCTTTAGCTCTTAATTGATTTGTTCTATATTTAATTTGAAATCTTTTTTTTTTAACTTTGGCTAAGTAAATAACTATTATTTCACAGTAACTTATATAATCCTATGACTGAGTGTTATAGTTGGCTTAAAGCTCAACATTCAGAAAATGAAGATCATGGCATCTGGCCCCATCACTTCATGGGAAATAGATGGGGAAACAGTAGAAACAGTGTCAGACTTTGTTAAAAATTAAAAGGCGCTTACTCCTTGGAAGAAAAGTTATGACCAACCTAGACAGTATATTCAAAAGCAGAGACGTTACTTTGCCGACTAAGGTCCGTCTAGTCAAGGCTATGGTTTTTCCTGTGGTCATGTATGGATGTGAGAGTTGGACTGTGAAGAAGGCTGAGCGCAGAAGAATTGATGCTTTTGAACTGTGGTGTTGGAGAAGACTCTTGAGAGTCCCTTGGACTGCAAGGAGATCCAACCAGTCCATTCCTGTCTCTTATACACATCTTCTGTGAGATTTGTTCTGTTTCTTTTTGCTCCTCTGGTCATTTCTCTTACTTGTGAGCTTCTTTCTCTCCCTGCAAACCTTAACTCTCTCTATTTTTTCCACGTTAGTTTGCAGGGTTCTCATAACAAAACACACCAACTGAGAGGCTCAACCAACAGAAATGCCATGTCTCACAGTTCTGGAGGCTATAAGTCCCAAACCAAGGGGTCAGAAGGACTGTGTTCTCTCTGAAGGGAAGGCTCTCCCCAGGCCTCTGTCACTGCCGCTGGTAGTTCTTGGCTTGTGGCAGCATAACTCCCATCTTCTCTGTGTCCAAATCTCCACCCCACCCCCCTTTTCTTTAGGACACAAGCCACATCAGATGAGAGCCCACCCCAGTGACCTCATTTTCACTTGATTACCTCTGCCAAGAGACTATCTCCAAATAAGTTTCCATTCTCAGGCACCAGGGATTAGGACACCGACATAACCTCTTGTGGAGGAGGACACAGGTCAGCCCATAACGCTCACACGGCCACCAATAGCTGGTGCATTTTTAAATTTATTACTTTTTATTTTGGCTGAACTGGGTCTTCCTTGATAGCTAGTGAGTTTTTACATCTTACAATCATCACAGCTAGAGACCACATTCCTTTCACTTCCTGTTTTCAGAAATCCCAGGGAAGAATTCCAACTGACCCGGCTTTGATCAGGTTCTGATCTCCCCACCCCCACCCCCCAGAACTGTGGTTAATCTGGCTTTATTAAGGCTCCTAACCTGAGTGGAGAGTGAAAAAGTTGGCCTAAAGCTCAACATTCAGAAAACGAAGATCATGGCATCTGGTCCCATCACTTCATGGGAAATAGATGGGGAAACAGTAGAAACAGTGTCAGACTTTGTTTTTTTGGGCTCCAAAATCACTGCAGATGGTGACTGCAGCCATGAAATTAAAAGGCGCTTACTCCTTGGAAGAAAAGTTATGACCAACCTAGATAGCATATTCAAAAGCAGAGACATTACTTTGCCGACTAAGGTCCGTCTAGTCAAGCTATGGTTTTTCCTGTGGTCATGTATGGATGTGAGAGTTGGACTGTGAAGAAGGCTGAGCGCAGAAGAATTGATGCTTTTGAACTGTGGTGTTGGAGAAGACTCTTGAGAGTCCCTTGGACTGCAAGGAGATCCAACCAGTCCATTCTGAGGGAGATCAACCCTGGGATTTCTTTGAAAGGAATGATGCTAAAACTGAAGCTCCAGTACTTTGGCCACCTTATGCGAAGAGTTGACTCATTGAAAAAGACCCTGATGCTGGGAGAGATTTGGGGCAGGAAGAGAAAGGGACGACCGAGGATGAGATGGCTGGATGGCATCATGGACTCGATGGACGTGAATCTGAGTGAGCTCCGGGAGTTGGTGATGGACAGGGAGGCCTGGCATACTGCGATTCGTGGGGTCGCAAAGAGTCAGACACGACTGCGCGACTGAACTGAACTGAATGACTGAGTGTTATAAACACTTTTGATATTTATTGACAAAACTTCCTAAATAACTTTACTTCTAGCTAACTTTGGGATGCTTCAGAGAGCTCCTGAGACATCCCAAAGAGGTATTAAGCTACCTGGGTTCATTAGACATGTTAAATTACATGGGAAGTACTGTTAAAGGTGTGATAAATCTTTTCAGATTATACTTTATGGTTGATGTTACTAAATAGATATCCTAAAATTGTGTGAAATTCATATAGATCTGATATGCCTTGATAAAATATGGCCAATTGTAATTTTAGTTATCTTATTAAAGTGTTACATATCACAGCAATAACCAAGTTTCTTTGTGAATTGCAATAGAATCAGATTTTAAACATGCTTTCTATGGTTTTACTCTCATGCTTTTAGAAGAATACTGCTAGTTCTTCAAGATTTATGAGAAAAGACTTTCTAAGATTAAATAAATAAACAAATTTTGTTTTTAACAGTAAGCTGGCACCAGATTAGAACTTGGTCTTCTCTTTGTTTAGAGAACAAAGTTTTCTTAGAATGCAGATTTTGATAACAGATTATGGATTTCTTTGCTTTAAGCGATTTATATTTGTTTTTAAAATCTTTTTGTTACTTTGGTAAAGTAAATAAGCATTATTTAAGATTATGGTACATGTAGAAAAAGCTCATAATGCTTCTACAAAAAATAACCCCTCATGGTAAGACTTTTGCTATCCTGATGTCCTTCAAACATGGCGATAGTCTGCTCCTAAATCAGGAAATTAAAAATGGATAAAAAACAGATGAAAATCAAAGCCAGGGCTATGGGAAGTCTAGGAGAGCTGCTTGGCTTTTCCCAGCTCCCTGACAGACCTCATTTTATTTGATGGGTTAAAGCCTTCCCTGGCCACAGTGTTAATGCCCTCACAATGAGTTTTCAATATATATATTTCACTCAATATTAATTTCCAGTTTTGTAATTAAGGTCTGTGCTTACTAAGACTCACTTCTGAGATAGCTCCTTGTTATATTGCTAAAAAGTCTAATTAAGTTATTAAAAAGGATGCTGTAAGAATGTTTCTAAAGCTTATCTAGGTAACCAATCTTTGGATAAAGGTCAGATGCTCCATGATGTATAACCAAGAGATTAACATTTGGCTATAATCATTTAACTTAGTCAGATGATCTGGGGTATACCAGGCTATACCCAGTGAAAGCTCTTGCTTAAATTCTTGCTTGTGACCTTACTAATAACTGCTAGCTATATTATTTTCTATGTAGCTTTTTTCAAAAGATTATTTATGTTACCAAATGTGTGACTGAGCCTTTGATAAAATGCTGATATTCAGTTCCATATGAGATCAATAATTGTAATAATGTAACTCTAGATTTGAGAAGGAGCAACAAGAGCAAATATTTTCCTGGACCAAGAGGTTAGTAAGTCAGGTATGGTCCAGAGACTTTTGCTACTTACAAGGCCTGGTCTAGTGACAATACATTGAGTGGCCTGTCAATGGAATCTTTGTTAGACCTGAGAATGAGCCTTCTCAGCCCTGTGGGACACAATGAGCATGAAATGCCCCTAAAACATGGCCAAATATGTGGCTATGAAGGGGCCTGCTGACTGGAAGTTGGCCTTTGCCACCTGTCTCTACAAAGAGTAAATTATGACTACTACAAGATGCTAACTTTCAACATCCCCTTGAAAGGAGTTCAGGGCGGAGACAAAAAATAAGCACTCTCTGCTCTAGGAGAAAGCTGGGAAAACAGGCCTTCAGACAGTCAGATGTTTTCAGGTAAAGATTTTTATGAGTCCAAATTCTTGTATCTTCTCATACCTAGAGAAACACTAATGTCAGGAACCAATGTCTGGACCTGGTTCTCCTGGCTATCCCCTCAGCAGTTTTCCTACTTCTGTTAAGCTTTGGGCCATATATCTCTAACTTTCTTCTTAAGTTTGTTTCTCCAAGTAGTAGTATGACAAGAATATCCCCCGGCCAACACCCAGACAATGCCGAAACAAGCTGCCTTATCATTCTATGGACATTTACTTCCCTCTGTAAATACACTCCGAGGTCCTTAGGCTATTCTCCCTTTGAGATTTTATATGGGAGAACACCCCCAGTGACAGGAAAACTCAAGGTAAACCCCCAACAACTAGCTGAACTGGAGATGTCCTGACAACTCCAGGCCCTGGGAAAAGTCTTCCACCATATCACCTGAGAAAATCTTAGAAAGGATACCCATTCCTTTGGGCAATTGGGTTCATCCCTATCAGCCAGGAGATGAAGTATGGGTTAAAGATTGGAAGAAAGAACCACTTCAGCCAGCTTGGACAGGACCTGACACGGTTGTCCTGGCAACCCCTACTGCTGTTAAAGTTACAGGCATCGTCCCTTGGATGCGCCACACCAGAGTCAAAAAGGTAGCACCTTCCTGTGGTGAGGACACCTGGAAATCAGTTCAGGACCTCGAAAATCCCCTCAAACTCCAGTTCCAAAAACAACAGCCTTCACCTGTGAAGGACACTAAGCCCTGCTCCAGTCACTCCAGACGCTGACTAGTCAATGCATGGCAGAAGCTTGAGGATCCAGCTTTCAAATTATCAGTGGATTTTCATTGTCAACCATGGCCTCTGCCCTAATCAGTATTATTGCGGTGCTCTTCATTACAAGGCCAACTAGAGTCCCTGGCTGAGATGGTTTTACAGAGTAGGAGAGGGCTAGACCTACTGATAGCTGAAAAGAGAGGACTTTGCCTCCTCTTGAATGAAGAATGCTGCTTTTATGTAAACCAATCAGGAATAGTCAGGAACATGGCCCAACAGCTAAGGAAATGAATCATGAACAGGAGAGAGGAACCAGCAAATTCCTGGGGTAATTGGAACAATATCTGGAGCTGGGCATCGTGGCTTCTCCCTTTACCCCATCCTCTCTTCATGCTTTTTGTGGCGTTCTTCCTTGGCCCTTGTATTCTCAATGCTATTACCCAGTTCAAAACCTCTCAAATTGAATCCATAAAGTTACAAATGGTAATAGCTCAATATAGCCCTCTAAACGATGGGGAGCTCTGAATGTTCTACCAAAACATGAGATGATGCTTTCAACAATGAGTGACAGAAGCATCAAGAGAGGAGAGTGAAGAGGAGAAGTTAAATTTTCCCATAACCTCCTGCTCCTTCTGCCTCTGTAACTCAGCTTGCTCCTTGCAAAGTCTGGATCACGTAGGCCATGTAGTCTCAGAAAGTGGGGACTCACAATACTAGAAACTGGAGCTTATCTCACTCACCCTTGTCCTGCTCTTTGCAAACCTGTTTAATCATGCCCGCATGTATAAAAACTCTGTAACCCCTTTGTTTGGGGCTCAGAGCCTGGAGTGTTAACTCCTCTGGGCCCACTGACATAATAAACCTGAGTTCTCCAACTCTCCGAATGTGGTGCTTGGTTTCTTGAGTACTGGTTTCTGCAACACTACCAGTATAAATCTCTTTCTTTCTACTTTAAAAATATGATTAATATTTTTAAAGTGAAAGTTGCTCAGTTATGTCCAACTGTTTGTGACCCCATGGAGTATACAGTCCATGGAATTCTTCTGGCAGAATCCTGGAGTGGGTAGCTTTTCCCTTCTCCAAGGTATCTTCTTAATCCATGGATAGAACCCGGTCGCCAGCATTGCAGGCAGATTTTTTAACATCTCAGCCACCAAGAATACTGGAGTGGGTAGCCTATCCCTTCTCTAGCAGATCTTCCCAACCCAGGAATCAAACTGGGGTCTCCTGCATTGTAGGCAGATTCTTTGCCAGCTGAGCTACCAGAGGAACAAATACTTTTTAGAATGAAATACATTTTTCTTAGCATGGAGATTATTAAAAGGATTATAATGATGAATCAAATAAAATATGAAAGGGCCTCACTCAGGACTGGTATATAGGAGAACTTAACCAATGTTAGTTTTCAGAAAGAACCGCATCAAAAAATAATAGTAACAGTGGTCATGTTAGAAAAATAATAGGAAGATGTTATTCTTTTCTGTAGCACCTGATTTTTCTAAACCATAATTTGTTAATTTTATATTTTGATGTTTCCACTAATAAGAAAGTTTGACTTGAAAAATCACCAGAGTGTGAAATCTCAGTTTCCAGTGTGAAATCATTATCTGTGAAATTAAATTACAATATAACTCACCAAACATTGGATGCTGATAACCTAAGTTCAAGGTACAGACACTACTACAACAGATTTCTGCATTAGAATATATATATATATATATTTATATACATGCCTGATACATAAAGAGTGATTAATAGATAAATGAACATGTGAAAAAATATGTGGTGTGACATTTAAGGAATAACATAATACACTAATTTGCATAAAAGTATTCCCCATGATTCTGTTCCAATCCTGCCACTCAAAACATCATTCAGTCTCTTTCAGCCTCTAATACCTCACTTGTGAAATGGGAAAAATATTAATATCTTCCATATGTCTCAGGATGGTTTTAAGAATAAACTAACCATTTGAGAATAATTTACTCCATGCTTGAAGTGAACTGAACCCTGGCCAGTGAACTGAAGTGGAGGAGTGCACAATTAAATCAAGACCCATCAGAAAGAGCTGGAAAGGAACACTTATTCCCAATGCCTCCTGGGTTCATAGGTGGCAGGAGGGAAACATATAGAAGCTCGCTCTTCATTCCCTTTCTAATTCTGCCCAGAAGATGTGCAGCCACTTCCCTAACTCGTGAGGTAAAGATAACTGAGCATGCTTGGAGGTTTTCTGTGGATGTACACAGTGGTACATATTATGAACACCCTGAAATGTCACTCTGTGCTATTACTCAGGAAATTTATCTTCCTCAAGAGTAAAATATTAAGAAGTCCATTGTGACTTCATATATAAGCCATGGCTTGTCTTTCAGCATTTGTTGTTAATAGCCACTTTGTTCTCCATCTCAATCACTTGTTTCTGAATTCAGGGGCAGAGGAAAGGAGGACATTTCTTCGCCTCTGAAATTCCCAAAGGATTTATTCTCACTCGTTTCACATAAAGCCAGTCATTTGGGGAAATGTAGCAGAGTTACAGGAACTTCTTTCATTTTTTTACCTATCAGAAAATGCACTCAAACTTGGAAGACAGGCTTAACTACATAAGAGAGTTAGTCTTTTTTTTTTTTTTTTTTTTACATTTCTTCTAGCTCATTTCCTTTGTGCATTAACTTCTGGTCACAAAATGTCCTACCTCAGTTTGATAGTAACTTCATTTTCCCTCATTACCATATCATGGAAGACTAGTAGGGTCTCCAAGACATTTTGGGTCAAGTCTGGGTATTAAATCTTAAATCACTCAATTTAACCCTCTTTTATTGGATATTGCAATGTAACTACTATTGATAGATCTGTTTATTATATATATATATGTATACGTATATACTTGTGAAATGTGTAAGTAGTGGAGAGAGGATACAGGGAACTGCAGGTAAATCTAGAATACACAGATCTATCAATAGTAAACATACATAGCAATATCCAATAAAAGAGGGTTAAACTGAATGATTTAAGATTTAATACCCAGACTTGACCCACAATGTCTTGGAGACCCTACTAGTCTTCCATGAGATGGTAATGAGGGAAAATGAAGTTACTATCAAACTGAGATAGGACATTTTGTGACCAGAATTTAATGTACTACACAGGAGATGAGCTATACCAAGTCAGGAAACCAAAACCAGATACTGTTTGGTCCCTGCAAATGCTCCATTTGACTAGAAATGCAATATATACTCTCCCAGGACCTCCTTGGTGGCTCAGTGGATAAGAATCTGCCTGCCAATGCAGGGGACACAGGTTTGATCCCTACTTTGGGAAGATTCCACATGCCGCAGAGCAGCTAAGCCCATGTGCCACAACTATTGAGCCTGTGCTCTAGAGCCCAGGAGCCACACTAGTGAGCCCCAGTGCCACAACGACTGAAGCCCACTCTGCAATGAGAAGCCCGCTCATCGCAACAAGAGAGTAGCCTCCACTCCCTAAGCTAGAGAAAAGCCTTCACAGCAGTGAAGACCCAGCACAGCAAAAGATAATAAATTTAAAATATACACACTCAGTCCACCAGCCATCAAGCCAACCTGGGTCTTCTCACCCCAAACAAGGGTGACTCTGTGGCCCCAGCCAATTAGATATTTTCTACTTTTCTGTTCCTTGTTCTTTATTCTTTATCTGACAAAAGATTCCTCCCTTTTGTCCCATTTTCAGTTCTCTAAAAAGGAAACTATTTCTTCAAGTGTAAAATGAAGTTTGTTTCTATCCCTTAGATTGTTTTATTCTTAATGATCATTGATGTTTAACTGTATTGAAATTCTTTGATCCTTAAGTATCAGGTCCTGACCTAAGGAATATATTTGGCATATAGAATCAGTTGTACTTTACACAATTAAATGAGTTCCTTCCCAAAAGCAAAGGGCACTCAAAAATCAAAGCTCCTAATGACCATCAGATGGTACAGTGGTGAGTACTGACTCATTTCTCATAAGAAGCTTAGAAATATTTAATAACACGAAACACTCATTATATACAGTAGGTATAATTATTCATTAATGTCTGCTATTGTATAATAAAAAGGTACAATTAAGATATATGAGAAACAAGCTTGAAAAAGCCTGGCCACGATGATTACACTCGGTTGTAGGAGCGAGCTTCCTGGTGCATGTAGAGTGTCGAGATTTTCACTGATACCCAGAAGTATGTTAATGTGCCTATCATGTTTAATCATTGTGGCTATGAACACAGGCAAATGGCTGTGCCTTTAAATTAAAATATATTTAATCAGAAATAATAGCATGGCAAAATACCATGTCACATCTCCCAGAGCTGAGTAGTTAGTGTATCAACCATTAGTTTACAAGTTCTGTCATTAATATTTACGAAAAAGAACAGAAAAGAGGGCAAGAATTTATCTGTTCCAGTTAAGTGATCATCCAGGTCCAGAGAGCTTATCTCAAATCCTGCATTAAGCTAAACCTGGGTGCTTTCCTCCAAAGGGTAACAGGAAACAGCGCTCCTGCTTGTAACATTTTATTCACTATTTTAAAGACAATCTGACATTAGATGAAAGTCACCTTCTGGGACTTTAAATAGCTTTTATATTATTAAGACACACAGACTATTTTTTCCCTTTTCCCAAATCTCATACTAGAATGACCACAGCTAATAAAGGCAGAAGCCTTTCAGTGGTTCTCAAATTTTGGAGAGCATTAGTCAAACACTGCTGAGCCACAACAGTTTCTGACGGAGTAGGTCTGGGTTTTTGCACGTCTAACAAGTGATAGGATGTTGCTGGCCAGGGGACTGTACTTTGAGAACAACTGCTGTAGGGAATCAAGCAGTACACAAGTATCAAGCACCAACCACCACCAGAGCTCTTTGCTTGGCTGCGTGTATGGTATCCTCAGGAGAAGAAAGAAGAGTGAAAAAGAATACTTGCATACTTAACGCGCAATGCAGTCGTGCTTCTCATGCTCAGTCATTCTGACTCTTTGAGACCCTATGGCTCCTCTGCCCATGGGATTCTCCAGGCAAGAACACTGGAGTGGGTTGCCATCCCCTTCTCCAGGGGATCTTCCTGATCCAGGGATTGAACTCACATCTCCTACACTGGCAGGGGGATTCTTTACCACTAAGCCACCTGGGAAGCCCCAGCAATCATGTTATTTGATCCTTAAACTACCTCTACAAGCTACAAAGCACTCTCCATATTTTGCACATAAGAAAACCAGGGTCCAGATGGTTGAAGAGAATTGTTTAACAAAACACAGCTGATAAACAGCAGAGCCAAGCCTCCCACCCAAGTGCCTCTGACTCCAAGTCCTGGACATTCCTTCCCCTACATGTCAGCAGCTTTGCCCCCTGGCCATCAAGAGGTTACAGCACTGGACACAGTCCTTCTGGGCTGTCATCAGGCAAGAAGACCACAGGATGGCTGAGTCCTCAGGCTTAACTGGGACGAAACACTGACTTCTGAGGTTGAAGGCAGTGCAGTTTCTAATACATGAATGAGAGCATTCTAAAAATCCATACAGTATTTTATCTATAGATATTTCTCACAAACCAGATATAAAATTGGACCTCATTTTCTAAAACTTGCACACTCAAAAACTTGCATTTTATCAGACGGCGCTCACATTTGCAAGCCTGCACATAACTCCCTCTGCCCATCCGTGTAGACTCTCCCTTCGTTTTGATAGAAGCAGAAACTGTGCAGTTAAAGATGACAGTATCTGTACAAACAGATTCCATCTGTCCAGCTGACCTTCTTCAGCAGCCACCAGGCTAGAAGAGGAAACCTAGTTATCAGAGAGAAGGCAGATACTGACAGGAAGCGGCAAGGGGGTTGGTTAGGAAAACATCCTGATCCTAATTTTTGTCAGGAGATGAGTGTAGGACTTACAAAATCCATCCTACAATCAGCATGAGACAAGTCCCCTATCTGTTACAGAGTTTATTCTCAACATTAAGATTTCTCACAAATGGTAAAAATAGATAATACATAGAAAATACATATTGTCAATAAACGTAAAAAGGTGTTCAACCTGACTTGACAACCAGGGAAATGCAAATTAAAATAAGGAGATTTCTAAAAATCCAGTGCCTGCCACATTGATTACATTCTTAGCTGAAATGGAAAAAAGGCTTAATTTGCAGGCAGCTCTGGATCTCAAATCCAGATCTTCTTTACGTTCCAGCTCTGGGAAGCCTTCCCAGGCTCCACAGAATGTCCCTTCTCAATGTCTCCAGACCACTTTGCTTGATTCTTAGCACTTCACTGCCTAAATCATCTGATTTTCAAACCTGTCTCCACTACAAGGCTGTGTGCTCCTCATTGGTGGGGTATTTGTCCCATGTCTCTACACCAATGATGCATGGTATACACACATGTTCAGTAAGATTAATGAGTGAATTAATAAAACTGAAATAATCTTGCCCACTTGGGCAAATCACTTACTAATATAAGGTAGCCATCTTCCACAACTTGCCGTGAGGATATGACCTCTGCAGCCATGAAATTAAAAGACGCTTACTCCTTGGAAGAAAAAGTTACGACCAACCTAGATAGTATATTCAAAAGCAGAGACATTACTTTGCCGACTAAGGTCCGTCTAGTCAAGGCTATGGTTTTTCCTGTGGTCATGTATGGATGTGAGAGTTGGACTGTGAAGAAGGCTGAGCGCAGAAGAATTGATGCTTTTGAACTGTGGTGTTGGAGAAGACTCTTGAGAGTCCCTTGGACTGCAAGGAGATCCAACCAGTCTATTCTGAAGGAGATCAACCCTGGGATTTCTTTGGAAGGAATGATGCTAAAACTGAAGCTCCAGTACTTTGGGCACCTCATGCGAAGAGTTGACTCATTGGAAAAGACCCTGATGCTGGGAGGGATTGGGGGCAGGAGGAGAAAGGGACGACCGAGGATGAGATGGCTGGATGGCATCAAAGCGCCGAAGAATTGATGCTTTTGAACTGTGGTGTTGGAGAAGACTCTTGAGAGTCCCTTGGACTGCAAGGAGATCCAACCAGTCTATTCTGAAGGAGATCAACCCTGGGATTTCTTTGGAAGGAATGATGCTAAAACTGAAGCTCCAGTACTTTGGCCACCTCATGCAAACAATTGACTCATTGGAAAAGACCCTGATGCTGGGAGGGATTGGGGGCAGGAGGAGAAAGGGACGACCGAGGATGAGATGGCTGGATGGCATCATAGACTCAATGGACGTGAGTCTGAGTGAACTCCGGGAGTTGGTGATGGACAGGGAGGCCTGGCGTACTGCGATTCATGGGGTCGCAAAGAGTCGGACACGACTGCGCGACTGAACTGAACTGAATTTCTTTTGTCTCACTTTTTTTTGTAAGTGTTAATATTACTATGCTAAATTAGGAGTGTGAATATTTTGAGGAAGAATAAGAAGTCTTCAATAGTTTTAGAAGCTTAGATAGCAGTCATTTTCATTTGGCAAAAAGTAGGGCTGAATGCCTTTGTAAAAGTTTTCAAGCAATTTGATGATGGATCCAAGAAAGCCAATAGATCATCTATCTTGGTTAAGAAAACGATTTCTAATCAATAGGTATGAAGTTTCAGTAAAACAAGACCTTCTAGGTACCAATGAATCTATTGGCAGGGCAGCAGTGGAGATGCAGACATTCAGAACAGACTGCGTCAGAATGGATGCAGGAGAGGAAGCAGAGGGTGGGACAAACAGAGTGAGTAGCATGGAAACATACACACTACTGTATGTAAAATAGATAGCCAGCAGGAATTTGCTGAATGACTCAGCAAACTCAAACCACGACTCTGTGACAATCTAAAGGGGTGGAGTAGAGTGGGAGGTGGGAAGGAGGTTCCGGAGGGAGAGTACCTATGGCTGATGCATGCTGATGTATGGCAGAAACCAAGACAATATTGTAAAACAATTATCCTTCAATTAAAATAAGTTATTCTTTTAAAAAATACAATACTATCACACACACAAACAAGATGTTCTAGACAATTTGCTGTACAACATTTTGCCTGGAGATGATAATACTCTATTTTACACTTAAAATCTATTAAGAGGGAAGATCTTAAGTGGTCTTACCACAACAAAACAATTTGTATCTTATCACATTGAATGTTTTTCAGACATTTAGGATAAGTGATGGCAGAATGAATGCTAGGAGCTCCTTAGAAGAGTTCCTGATTCCTTATATACCTTAGAGTGGCAACTGTGGAGGTGAAGAGAACTGGACAGATCAGAGCAACACCGAGGAGACAGAATTAACTGGAAGTGGTGTTTGATTGGGTGTGGAGGGTAAGGGAAAAGTTGGATTCAGGAATAACCCCAGTATATACCAATGTCCAAACTCATCAAATTATGTGCCTTAAATATGTGAATTAAAAAACATTAAAATGATATCAAACTGAGAAAAAATAGTGGTATAGTAGAATAGAAATGGACAAAAGTGGAATTATGTTCTTAATGAATATTCCCTTAGCAAATTTCTACAAAAAAAAAAAAAAGAATGACACCCAGGTTTCAAGATAGAGCAACTGAGTACTTTTTAGGGGCCCTAACTAAAAGAGAGAAGGTGGGAGGTGCACAGGTGAACTGAAGACACTGAATTCGGTTTGAGACCTGAGGTGTTGGTAAGATAGGCCCAATGGTATTGGGTATACAGGTCCAAAGTGCAAGAGAACACTTGGTTATCAAGTTACACACTGAGTGTAAAGAGAAGACACCCACTAATGGGCAACTATTTGCTCTTCTCTTTACAGATTATTATTCAGGGCTTCCCTGGTGGCTCAGACGGCAAACAATCTGCCCACTATGCAAGAGATGCAGGTTTGATTCCTGGGTCAGGAAGATCCCCTGGAGAAGGGAATGGCTACCCACTCCAGTATTCTTGCCTGGAGAATTTCATGGACAGAAGAGCCTGGCAGATTACAGTCCATGGGGTCGCAAGGAGTTGCACAGACTGAGTAACACACATACACTTATAAATTATTCTACCTATTCATTACAGCAGGTCCCTCAACAAAACTACATTGAGATTTTTTTAATTGCCGCAAAATACGTATATAAATTTACCATTTTAGCCATTTTTAAGTGTACAGTTTAGTTGCATTAAGTACATTCACACTGTATATCTATCCTCACTATCCATCTTCAGAAGATTTTTTGAGATATGTGAAATTATCCTTTCTTTGAAAAAATAGCTATTTTGTCATTCATTTCACCAATTGGTGTTTTTTTTAATACAGAGGTGTTTGAAATTACTCTAATAACTTGTTTTATCACTGAGTCTGAGGTCCCTAAATATCACATCAAATGCACAATTTTTAAATGCATTTTATAACAAGGAACTTGATAAACTACTGTAACTATCTCTGAGTGCTTAAGTTGTCTTCCATGAAGGGTCAAGAAAGGTTTTCTTTACAAGGAGGAACCTAGGCTTTGCCATCAGGCCCGAAGGCAGTAAAGGGGCAGCTGCTAATCACTACTGCACAAGCCCCTTCCTGCACGAGGTGGAATTGGCTTCTTTGTCCTCCTTCCTGTTGTTCCAGCTTCCTGTGCAACTGAGCCCGCTGTTGCACTCAGATAAATTTAAAATGCAACAACAAAGTCTAACATTGAAGTCCACCAGTCATTTTTAGTCATTACCTAAAGAGATCTACTATTTATTGAAATTTTTTAAAAAAATGAAAAGAAAAGGAATTTAAGCTTCTATAGGCCCTAGGAAACCAAAAAGGCAAAAAATATCTTTGATTTCTCTTATGCCCTAGAAAACAGGGAGACCACCTACTTTACCATGAGACTATCTACCTATCTACAGTTAAATGACGACTCATCGGATAAACCAGAATTTTTAGTTGCCAAAAATCTTATTCCAAAATCTCAGCTGCTTAAAAATCTCCCCACTAGTGTAGGGAGTGATTATCAGGCAATCTTGCTCCTCTTTGCCAAATTTTTGCTTTTTTGATCTTTTTTAATCCCTGAGGTTGACCATGTGATCTAATTCTGGCCAATGAAACTCTGAATTTTTTGGAAAATGCTTACTTCCCTGATTTAAAAAAAAAAGATACAAAGCACAGAACTCAGTGGTGCTGCAACATGCCCTTTTGTTCAGTCTTGAATGTAGATGTGATGCTTTATGCTATGGCAACCATAGTATAAACATGAAGCAACAAGTTTAAGAACAAAAACCCAACAATTTCTTGGATCCTTAATAATATTGTTGAACTTTCTCATTAAGTAAACAATACATCTTCATTATCATTTAATTCCCGTTAAAAAATCTCAGTTACTATTAAATGGTAACAAAAAAAATTTCAGCCTGACATATATGAAAATATAAAGTTGACAAAGCTTTAGCTAGACTCACCAAGAAAGAGGACTTAAAATCAGAAATAAGAGATTGATGATACCACAGAAATACAAAGGATGAAATTTATGTGCCAATTATGAAAATCACACGCCAACAAATTTGACACCCTAGAAGAAATGGATAAATTCCTAGAAAACACAACCTACCAAGACAGAATCACATACAGTTCAAAAATTTGATTACACTGATTATTAGTAACGAGATTGAATCTGTAATGAAAAACTTTTCAACAAACAAAAGTCCAGGAACAGACAGCTTCACAAGGGAATTCTATCAAACCTTCAGAGAAAGATTAATATCAATCTTTCTCAAACTTTTCCAAAGAATAGAGGAGTGAAGAGTGGGCAAAATGATGGAAGGGGGTAAAAAAGCACAAATTTCCAATTATGAAGTAAATAAGTCATGGGGACTATTATGTACAACATGGTGACTATAGTTAAGAATCAGTTCAGTTCAGTCGCTCAGTCGTGTCCGACTCTTTGCGACCCCATGAATCACAGCACGCCAGGCCTCCCTGTCCATCACCAACTCCCGGAGTTCACTCAGACTCACATCCATCGAGTCAGTGATGCCATTCAGCCATCTCATCCTCTGTTGTCCCCTTCTCCTCCTGCCCCCAATCCCTCCCAGCACAGAGTCTTTTCCAGTGAGTCAACTCTTCACATGAGGTGGCCAAAGTACTGGAGTTTCAGCTTTAGCATCATTCCTTCCAAAGAAACCCCAGGGCTGATCTCCTTCAGGATGGACTGGTTGGATCTCCTTGCAGTCCAAGGGACTCTCAAGAGTCTTCTCCAACACCACAGTTCAAAAGCATCAATTCCTGGCGGTGCTCAGCTTTCTTCACAGTCCAACTCTCACATCCATAATGACCACTGGAAAAACCATAGCCTTGACTAGACGGACCTTAGTCGGCAAAGTAATGTCTCTGCTTTTGAATATGCTATCTAGGTTGGTCATAACTTTCCTTCCAAGGAGTAAGCGTCTTTTAATTTCATGGCTGCAGTCACCATCTGCAGTGACTTTAGAGCCCCCCAAAATAAAGTGTGACACGGTTTCCACTCTTTCCCCATCTATTTCCCATGAAGTGATGGGACCAGATGCCATGATCTTCGTTTTCTGAGTGTTGAGCTTTAAGCCACCTTTTTCACTCTTCACTTTCACTTTCATCAAGAGGCTTTTTAGTTCCTCTTCACTTTCTTCCATAAGGGTGGTGTCATCTGCATATCTGAGGTTATTGATATTTCTCCCGGCAATCTTGATTCCACCTGTGCTTCTTCCAGCCCAGAGTTTCTCATGATGTACTGTGCATGTAAGTTAAATAAGCAAGGTACTGTCTCATATATTTGAAAGTTGTGAGGAGTAAATCTTAACCACCATATGATCCAACAATTCCACTTCTAGGTATTTATTCAAAGTAAAAACACTAATTCAAGAAGATATATGTATCCTTAAGTTAAGCACAGCATTGTTTACAATAGCCAAGACATGGAAATTAAGTGTCTACCAATGGATGAATGGATAAAGAAACGCGGTATCCATATACTTATACACACAGTGGAATATTATTCATCCATAGAAAAGAATGAAATCTCACTATTTGCAACCACATGGATAGACCTTAAGGGCATTATGCTCATTGAAATAAGTCAAAGACAATACCAAATGCTCTCACTTATATGTGGAATCTTAAAGACAAAAAAAACCCTCATAGAAATAGATCAGATAGGTGGTTGCCAGATGTGGGGGCAGAGGGAAGAGTGGGCAAAATGAGTGAAGAGGGTCAAAAAGCACAAATTTCCAGTTATAAAGTAAGTCATAGGGACTATTATGTACAGCATGATGAACACAGTTAAGAATAGTGTCTCATATATTTGAAAGTTGTAAGGAGTAAATCTTAAAAGTTCTCAAAAGAAAAAAGGATGGTAACTATGAACGGTGATGAATGCTAACTAGACACATTGTGGTGATGATTCCACAGTTCAGATAAATATCAAATCATGACATTGTACACCTGAAACTAACGTTATGTGTCAATGATACCTCAATAAAGAGCTGAATGAAAATCTCGGCTATTCTTATAATGGTAATAAAATAATTGCAAACTTATGTAAGTAAGGAAAGTTATGACCAACCTAGATAGCATATTAAAAAGCAGAGACATTACTTTGTCAACAAAGGTCCATCTAGTCAAGGCTATGGTTTTTCCAGTGGTCGTGTATGGATGTGAGAGTTGGACTATAAAGAAAGCTGAGTGCCGAAGACTTGATGCTTTTGAACTGTGATGTTGAAGAAGACTCTTGAGAGTCCCTTGGACTGCAAGGAGATCCAACCAGTCCATCCTAAAGGAGATCAGTCTTGGGTGTTCATTGGTAGGACTGATGTTGAAGCTGAAACTTCAATACTTTGGCCACCTGATGCGAAGAGCTGAGTCATTTGAAAAGACCCTGATGCTAGGAAAGATTGAGGGCAGGAGGAGAAGGAGATGACAGAGGATGAGATGGTTGGATGGCATCACCAACTCAATGGACATGGGTTTGGGTGGACTCTGGGAGTTGGTGATGGACAGGGAGGCCTGGTATGTTCATGGGGTCGCAAAGAGTTGGACACAACTGAGCAACTGAACTGAACTATGTAAGTATGCAAGAGATTATCAACAGTATTCATGCTTGTAATTTGATCGACTCTGCAAAATAAGAGACTGTTTCCCAGATCAGTTCATCTCTGTGCTTAGGAAAGTTGAACTTCGTAAACAAAGGCCTGAAGAAACCCTGGTGTAAACTCTTGAGTCCTTGAGTCATCCCTTCCCTGAGCAGCTCAACTAAGAATGTCCTCTGAAAGATGTCTCCCCACTACCATGTCATCAATTGTGCTAATCAGATCCTATCCAGTCTGTCCCATTCGAGTGTGATGTATGCTGACCTACCGTAAATGCTTCCTGATACTTTCTCAATGTATTCTTTGCAAAAAAAAAAAAAAAAAACCTCTATGAAGTTATTATTATCCTAGATTTTACAATTGAAAAACAACAGGGACTTCCCTGGTGGTCCAGTGGCTAAGACTCCAGGCTCCCAATGCAGGGGGCCCAGGTTCCATTACCAGTCAGAGAACTAGATCCCACATGCCACAGGTAAAGATCCCACATGCCACAGGTAAAGATCCTGTATGCTACAATGAGGATCAAAGATCTCACATGCTGTAGCTAAGACTGGCGTAGTTAGCTAGCGAGCTAAATATGTAAATACATATTTTTTTAAAGAAACCATTCCTTTACTAAAAAAACAAATCAGTTTCCACGAGGTGACTTGTCTATGCAATGGCTCCCACACGGCTAGTATTATAGCAACAGAGCTAGAATTTGAAACCAGATCTATTTTTGAAGCCTGTCTCATAGGTTTGTGAGAACTGATTTCCTAGTTCCTTTTCATGGCTTTATCAGCCATCCTTCCCCCGGGGCTGACACCGGACTTATGTCTGCTGGCCCCACTACTGCCGCCCACACACCCTGCCTCCCGTGTGTCTCAGATGATCCCCTCTTTCCCAGTCCACAGCCACCAGCTCGGCTCCTCGTGACCACTGGTTGGTCAGATGGATCACAGAGTATCCAAACCGGTCTCTCTGCCCACAGCCTGCCCTGTCTATTGCCACTGCTAGGACTTGCTGGAGACACAAAGCCAATGCTTTCTCAGACTTCGCTCTGACCTGTGACCTCCTTAAAGAATGTACACCAGCTCCTTTGCTGCCTTAAAGACTAGAAGAAACAGGGAAATAGGCCCTCATGCATTCATGGGGCCAGGTCAGACCCTTTCAGATTCAAGGTTCTCACGTCAGAAGCATTGTCAGAGGAGGGTACAGCCCCGCTGGTGGGAGCCAGTTCCCTTCTGGGTCTTGATCTTCCAACTGGACAATTCCAGGAGAACTCGACTAGGAGAGCCCCCAGAAAATTCACTGGAGACTGAGTGTGTGCATATGGGTGTGTGTACGGCTATAGACAAGCCAGTGTCTATACGTGTGTGTACGTGTGTGTGTATACAGTCACAGGCAAATGAAGCAGCCCAGAGATTTTGTCAGGTGTGCACCCTCCTGTTACTGGTGTACACTTTTGGAGCTGCCAAATAGATGTTCCAGGTTTGCATCGACACAGCCTCAGGCTACTGTGCTCAATGCTAAGACAGCACTTCCAATGGGGAGTCTCAGTTTTACAAATTAGAATTTTATATGCACAAAGCTGCTTTCATCATCCTAACTACAGAAAATCAATCCTAATGCAGCTTCCCTGCTTGGAGATTTGTAGGCATTGGGCTCTGTGTCCTGCACACACACACAAGTGATCCTATTGAACAAGGTATCTCTACATCCATCAAAAGTGGGTGCAGGTTAGAAACAGACTACTTAAGTGTCCCTCCCAGACTTAATTCCCCTTCCCACTCAGTGCTGGACCTTGCTCTCAGCTAGTGCCTCCCAACTTGCCTCTCCACGCTCTGCTCCTCTCTCCAGGCAGCCACAAAGGCATTTAGAAGATAGTGCTTCCTCCACTCCTCTGGGCACCACTGTCAGCCACTGCCCCACCACACCCCCATACAAGTACACATACACACTCAGCTCTGACCCAACCTGCATTAAAGAACATGTTCCTCCCAGACAAGAATTTTAAGGGGGTGGTTACAAGGTGGTGGCGGGGGACAGACCCAAGTCCTGTAACAGCATACACTGGTGGACTCCTCGTGTGTGCTTAGTCATTTCAGTCGTGTCTGACTCTTTGCAACCATATGGACTGTAACCCATCAGGCTCCTCTGTCCATGGGATTCTCCAGACAAGAATACTAGGGTGGGTTGCCATGCCCTCCTCCAGGGGATCTTTCCAACCCAGGGATCAAACCTGTGTCTTTTACATTTCTTACACTGGCAGGCAGGTTCTTTACTACTAGTACCACTAGGGACTACTAACTAATCCATCCCCATTCCACACTGATCTCTGCCCTCTCACCACACAACATCCAGGGAATGGTCTGAATCATGTAGACTCAGCTGCAATCAGAGCTATGAGTTATTATCTGAAACCAGATGTCAAACCTTGGAGAACCAGGTGAGGTTCTCCAAGAAACCAAGGGAGACAAATCACTTGAGGAAGAATGAAGAGAAGGGAGCAGGAGAGGGAAAGACTGAGCTCTGCTGTACGCCCCAAGAAGGAGCTCAGCCGACCCTACAGAGAACTTGAGGGCTGAACTAACCTTCTGAGTCGTCCCAAGTTTCGGAAAACAACCAGGCCTATCACTCAGCCACGGTCAGCCACTGGGCCTGGACTTCCCCTGGAAGGAGATGGGCCCGTGAGTCAGTGAGTGATACAGTCCTCTTCAGCTGAGGCAATCGCTAGCGGGCGTCAACTGAGGGCCATCTTCATATAGCACACCCAACAATTGAGAGAGTAAGTCCCTCATTCCTAAAAAGGGTTCCAGGCATCACCTCACAGCACCCACCACCCTGGAATTCCCTCTCTGCAGCCAAGTCCACAGTGAGGTCAGCTTCCTCCAAGAAGCCCCCCATCACCACAGCCTCTCTCAGGGTTGGCTCCTCCCCAGCCCACTAGCACCACAGCCCTGAGGCAGCTTGTGCTCCAAAGGCCGACTTCCTGCACTAAAGCAGCCAGACGGTAACTCCTTGAAGGCAGAGACACAGGCTGGGTTACACAAACCCGCTGCATTGGCCTTTCTCTCTATGGAGCAGAGCTGTTCCAGGTGACCAACAGGGCTCTGGGCCCAAATCCAGACTGGAATTCTGCCTGGGTCAGTTTAGATAAGCTACTTTCAGCCTCAACGACATTATCTGCAACCTGGCTCTATAATACCCAAGCCTCTCCGGGGTTTTTTGCCCAGGCAATAGACCTATACCGAGAGGCTGTGCTCTGTTGTGTCTCTTTGCAACCTCCAGGCTCCTCTATCCATGGGATTTCCCAGGCAAGAATACTGGAGTGGGTTGCCATTTCCTCCTCCAGGGGATAGTCCCAACCCAGGGATGAACCCACCTCTCCTGCATTGGCAGGCAGATTCTTTACACTGAGCCTCCTAGGAAACCCCTCAGCCTCCTGGGTAACTATACAATGTGTTTGTCCCAGGCCCAAAGGTAAGGCAGGCTCTCCCCTCACCAGTTGGTCCCTCAGTCCTCCCTAGACACCAAGGAGAAGGCAGTCCTGTGTCCACTCTCTCTAGAGTTCCTGGGAAAGTGGTCGCCCAATGGCCTGTTCCAAGCCCTGCAAGCTCACCTGAAGGTGAGCCGGAAAAGAGGGGATCAGTTATTCTCCCAGAAGACACTTGGGTGAACGGTGTGAACTACCTCTTCTCCTGAAAGAATGCTGCTAAGTGCTGTGGAAAATACAAAATTAAATTCCCTTCCCCTGGCATCAAACAGCTTGCATGAGACTGACATGCACTGACTCTCCTGCTCCCCTGGGTTTCTTGGGCCTGGGGATGAAGCCCAGGGGCCTGTAATCTTGCCATTGAAAACTGGGGTCACAGAAAGCAAAAACAGCAGCAAAAACCTCGATCATCACCATGACAGCCCCACTGAGGGAACTGTCAGATGACATATGCAATTAGACTGTTTTTAGCCATTAGCTCTTACAGCTCTGATCAATGTGTTTCTAGTTCCCAAAGAACAGACTCTGCGTGCTGGGAGCCACAGCTGCACTGCGGAAGAGCTGCGCTCTCTGAAGGCTTGTTTTCAGGGCAGCGTTGGCAGATGAAGGAAGCATGCCAATTATCCGCATTTCCATTCGAACAACAGCTTTTCCTCCTTATGAGGCATCTGCTTGTTCCATGCGGCGCTCTAACCAAGCAAACCAGCAGGAAAGCAAATTCCTTTGTATCCACTGGGATCTGGTGAGCTAGCCAACAAATAGAGGAACCACAACCCAGGGAGCGAAAAAGCAGTGCTGGGAAGTTCTGCCTTTTTTCTTTCCTTCCACATTGCAATAGCTTTTTTTGATGCTTTCGAACTGTGGTGCTGGAGAAGACTATTGGTAGTCCCTTGGACTGCAAGGAGATCAAACCAGTCAATCCTAAAGGAAATTAACCCTGAATATTCATTGGAAGGACTGATGCCGAAGCTCCAACACTTATAGCCACCTAATGCAAAAAGCTGACAAACTGGAAAAGACCCTGATGCTGGAAAAGACCCTGATGCTGGAAAAGACTGAGGGCAAAAGGAGAAGGGGACAACAGAGGATGAGATGGTTGGATGGCATCATCGACTCAATGGACATGGGTTTGAGCAAACTCCCGAAGACAGTGAAGAACAGGGAAGCCTGATGTGTTGTAGTCCATGGGGTTGTACAGAGTCAGACAGGACTTAGCGACTGAACAACAAACTGAAGGGAATTAGGGAAAGACGGGGGGAGGGAAGAAAGGAAAGGAACACACACAAGTGTGATCCAGCAACGTGTTAACATAAGAAATAGTATAAGAAACTCCTTATTCAAGAGCTCAAATGGAAGAAATTGAATAGGGCTTTGCAGGAAGAGTAGAACACATAAGCTTCTTTGTTCTGAAACTTTTGAACCTGATCCAAGTTTACTTCAAAATGTAGTACATGCATGTTAAGTTGCTGTAGTTGTGTCCAACTCTTTGCAGCCCTATGGACTGTAGCCTGCTAGACTCCTCTATCCACGGGGTTCTCCAAGCAAGAATATTGGAGTGGGTTGCCATTCCCTTCTCCAGGGGATCTTTCCGAACCCATATCTCATACATCTCCTGCATTGGCAGGCAGATTCTTTACCACTAGCACCTCCAGGGAACTCAAAAATGTATATGTTTATAAACCATATTTAGGTCCCTAACTAAATTCATCATTTCAGTGAATTAACTACACCCTGTACATCCCCGGAGTTCCCCAAAGCATAATCGTGGACCTCTCTTCCTTTTCATTGATTGGCCAAACCTCATTCACCATCAACTCTCATTAATTTAACATTCTGAAATATTCCTTGCATCTACCTATTGCTTCATAGCCATTGTCTCTGATTTAGTTGAGCCGCTCATAACTGTATAATAGCAAAGGTCTCCAGGAACAAGGTCTACTCACCTTTGTTTTTTTGCTGCCAGAATTGTAACACAGACCCCTAAAATAGTATTTCACATAATAACCTCATGTTCATGCCTACACACATACCACAGTTCCTCATGGGTGCCATGACTGACTTTGCATGTGCTTTGATTCCACCTGGAATGTCATCTCTCTCCCTCGGCAGTTGTCCACCTGACAAACTTGACCTCATTCTTCAATGCTCGAGTCAATCATTATTTCTTCAAAGAAACATCCCCTGAACCTTCTCAAGATGAATTAAGTGCCCCTTCTGTTGCCATCACATCCACTAACTGTTGGTTGCTTCGTCTGTGTTCCTTCTCCACTTTACTTCATTGGAAATAGAGACTAGTCCTTATTCCCCTTCGCATTCTTATATACTGGGGCCTGAACAACAAAGCAGTTGCTCAATAAATATTACTTGAAAATGTGAATGAAGAACTCTCTGTTGAAGGAAGATGAGCTAAAACTAAAAGAAGATATATACCATTTATGTGTCATGAAAAACTTGTTTTATAAAAATGCTTTTCTAAAATGTTTTACCCCAACCTCACATCATATATAAAAATTTACTCAAAATGAATTAGAGACTTAATATAAGACCAAAAACTATAAATTTTTGGAATAAAACATAATAAATGTTAATGATCTTAGATGAAGCAGTCAATGGTTTCTTAAATATGATAGCGCAAGCAACAAAAGAAAAAATAACTTGGACTTCATCAAAATTTAAAATTTAATTCTTCAAGGACACCAATCGAGAAAGTTAGAAAAAAAAACAGAATGGGAGAAAATATTTGCAAATCATACAGCTTGCAAATGATTTTTATCTACAAAGGTAAAGAACAGTTATAACTCAACAGTTAAAAAACAAATAACCCAATTTAAAAATGTGCAACAGATCTGAACACTTCTTCAAAGAAGATACACAAGCGACCAATAAGCACATGAAAAGATACTCAAATCATTAAGTCATTAATTCACACCTCAATTCACACCTCTGCTTACTAGAATGGCTGTAATTTTTTAATGGAAAATAACAAATGTTGGTGAGAATGTGGAAAGGTTAAAACCTTTGTGAACTACTTATGGGCATATAAAATGGTGTGGCCACTGTGGAAAACAGTTTGTGGTGTCTAAGAAAGTAAAGCATAGAACTACCTTATAACTCCACTCCTAGGGATATATCTGAAAGGATTGACAGCAGGAACTCAAACAGACATCTTTAAACCAATGTTCATAACAGCACTATTCACAATAGCCAAAAGGTGAAACAATCTCAGTGTCAAACAACAGATTCATGGACAAACTGTGTTACATACACACAAGGGATACTATTCAGCCACAGAAAGGAAAAGGATTTTGATATATGCTGCAAAAGGCTGAACTTGTGGGGTGGGAGGGAGGTTCAAGGAGGAGGGGACATATGTATACCTATGGCTGATTCATGGTGATGTATGGCAGAAACCATCACAATATTGTAAAGCAATTAACTTTTAATTAAAAATAATTTTAAAAGGAAGGATGAACTGTGAAAAATCATGCTTAGTGAAATAGAAAAGGTCAACTACAGCATGATTCTATTTATATGGGGTACCTAAAATAAGCAATTCACAGAGAGAGAAAGTAGAACGGAGGTTACCAGCCGCTGGGGGAGGTAAAAAAAAAAAAAAGGAGTTACTGTTTAACAGCTACAGAACTGACACTGGGGATGATGGAAAAGTTTAGGGTATAGATAGTAGTGAACACATTAAATTGCCATGAATGTATTTAATACCACAATTGTACATGTACAAATGATTAAAATGATAAGTATTATATATATTTTACAAAAAATAAAGCATAAGCATACTCCATCATGGGTGAACTTTGAAAACATGTATGCCTGGTGAAAGTATCAAGTCACAAAAGCCCACATACTGTATTATTCCACTTACACCAAGTGTCCAGAATAGACGAATAGACCAATCTACAGAAACAAAATAGATGAGGGACTGTGGGTGGTAAGGAGTGAGGAGTGACTGTTAAGGGGTCCAGGGTTCCTTTTTTTAATTTTTGTTGGACTATAGTTGCTTCACAATGTTGTGTTAGTTTCTGCTGAATAGCGAGGTGAATCAGCTATAGGTATATACATATCCCCTCTTTTTTTGAATTTCCTTCCCATTTAGGTCACCACAGAGCACTGAGTTCCTTGTGCTGGACAGTAGGTTCTCATGAGTTATTTATTTTATACATAGTATCAATAGTGTGTATATGCCAATTCCAATTCCCCAATTTATCCCACCTCCCCTTTCTCCTCTAGTACCCATAAGGGTCCAGTGTTTCTTTTGGGGATGGAGAAAATCTGATATTAGATAAGAGGTGGTTGCACAATTCTGTGACTATACTAAAATCCATTGATTTGTACACTTTAAAGAAGTGAATTTTGTTGTATATGAATTATATATCAATAAAGCTGTTATTTTTTTAACATGTAAAATTTTTTAATCCACTAGAATGGATTGCAAATTGAAAATGTAAATCTTTGTTTTTTGAAAATGTAAATCTTTCTTTCTGAATCTTAAGAGTTATACAAATACCCATTCATGGTATTTATGATCTAAACTACTTTAGGACAAGGAAGTAGGTAGAAATGACCATTTACACTATCATTTAAAAAGTTAATGTCACAATGAATAAAACTTAAATTGATAGAATACCATTTTTACATCAAGTTGGAGGAAGTCATAAAGGTTAATGATAAACAGTGTTATCTGTATGATTTTCACACTGCTTATCTAAGGCAGTAAGCACTCACACACTGTTGGGTAGAAGGTAAATTAATGCCAACACTTTAGAAAGCTATGTGACAATATATGGTAAAATGTAAAATACAGTTACCCTTTTAACTCAGCCATTACTCATTTGTGAATTTATCCTGGGAACATAGATTCAAATAATGAGTAAATACATATGTATACATACAAATGTTAACTGCAGCACTGTTTATAATAGCTAAAATATGGGAAGTAACTTAAATATCTAGCCACGGAGGACATGTTACATAAATTTTAGTATTTCCGCACAGTAGAATGCAATACAGGTATTCAAATCAATGAAGTAAGCTTACAAGATGCATTAAATTTTTACATGCAAGGTGTTGAATTTGTGTAAAATGAAGCTGCCAGATGTCTACCCAGTACTCACTCTTTCCTTCATTCTTACTAAATGAAACAGGATTTTATTCTGGGCTGCAGGGTTCCCACCAAAAGGCCTTATTTCTCAGCCTCCACTGCAGCTAAGGATGGCCAGTGAGATAAGTGGACACCGTAAGGCAGGGCCTCTGAGAAAACTGCGTAAATGAGGTTCACTCTGCTAGGAAACCATATCTTTTTGTTCTTTCTTTTTTCCTTGTGGCCTGGAAATGGCTGGAGCTCCAGTAACTATTTTGAAAATGTAAAGCAATTCTGAGGACAGAAGCCATGCTAAACACAATGGGACAGAGTGCTCACTAGGAAACCACTGCTCGGCTGCCTTCCTCCTACCTTCTCAGCTTCCTCGGAAGTTTATAAGACAAAGAACAATAAACCTCTATCTCCTTTAAGCCATGTATTTGGAAGGTTTGCTATAAGCACCAAAATCTTATTCTGATACAATCTCATCAACACAGATGGAGGTTGTACACACAGGATGTTGTGGCAAACTACAGACAGTGACTTGAACTCAGGTCTGCAATGGAAGGGAAACTTACTTCTCTCCTCCTCTTTAGTATCGCTTTGGTATTTACCGTGTCTATATTGACACATGGCAGGGCCTGCCTGGATCCTCCCGCTTCATCTCTCTCCCAGATCTCTGGTGCTTGCCCCGCTCACCTGCTGCCCTTGTGACACACTGGTTATCCAGGTGAAGTAAAGGGCCGGCACTACTGGCTCCCCTCACCACTTCAGATGAGGTACCACACCCTGGGGTCTCAATTCTCTGCAACTGCGAAGGGGTCAGAGGGAAGCAACCCTGGGAATGAAGAGAAATAGTATCCTGACGGTGAACTTCACCGTGTGGAAGGACAGGAAAAGGGAAAGGGTCAACAAATACACTTATTCCTCATTCATCCCCCAAGGGACTGCTCCAGGGTGTGATGTTTCTTCACATCTCATCCAGAGCCACCACTTGGGGCTGAGAAACTGGATAGACCCGTCTGTGAAGCAGTAGCCACCTTCTGTGTCTATCAGTAGTAACAGACCGCCTTATATCTGCTCCCCATTCCTCCAAGGCTCCACAGTCCGATTCCCTCATTCCGGCTACCTTAGCATTGTACCTCCCAAGGAACCAGAGGCACTTAAGCTTTTCTTTAAGCTCTTGTTTCCTAGGCTAAGGCAATATGCACATATCTCTTTTGCAACTCAAAAAGAGGTGTGGGGTGGGGTGGGGACTTTCCTTGTGGTCCAGTGTTTAAGAATCCGTTTTCCAATGCAGGGGATGTGGGTTTGAACCCTGGTTGGGGAACTAAGATCCCATATGCCACAAGGCAACTAAGCCTGCACGCCACAACTAGAGAGAAGCCCATGCTGCAAGTAAGACCATATGCAGCCAAATAAATTTTTTTTTCTTTAAAAAAAGAGAAATATGAGAGAGGCGATTGGTGGCGGTGGCGGGGGGGGGCGGTAATGTAGGAGTAAGGGATTAAGGGGTACAAACCATTAGGTACAAAATAAGCTACAAGGACATATTGTACAACATGGAGAATATAATATTTTATAATAACTATAAATGGGGTATAACCTTTAAAAATTGTGAATCACCATATTGTGCTCCTGTTAACTTACATAATACTGTACATAAACTATATTTTAAAAAGAAAAAGAGCTAATTAATTTTTTAGAAACCCAGCAAGCAAAACAAAACTGCAGCCCAGGCACTGGGTTTGGAGCTATAATGTTCCATAAACTTTTGTATTTCTACAGTTAACCAAAAAAATGAAAATTGAGTCCTTTTTTTCCTAATAGGCCAACATCCTTATTTTTTTTAGTGTATCTTATTAGGCCTTTTACACAGTCTAACAAGCAATAAACACAGTTTACAACCACGACACATAAAAGGATCTGAATTTTTACTGAATGACTGAAACCCAAAGAGGCAGATCCCAAAACCAAGGTCATACAAGAACACCTGCTTGTTCTGTCCTCAGCTGACTCTGTCCGAGACTCAGAGACATTTAAAATCCCATCATCCCGGAATCTGATCTCACAGACACCAGGATCAACACGAGAGACTCCAGGGCTGTGCAGTGCTTTCTCTGTTGACACGGATTAGAGAATTTGCTGGCAGCTGGTATAAAACCTGCAGGCCTGGGGAGTTGTATCTTTGGAGCTCTGTGACCTAAGTGAGAATCCTCCTGATGGCATTTCTCAGGAACCGGAGTAATGGCCGCCTTCCCCAGGCATTCTTCTGCTGTCACACGGCTTCAGGGTCATCAGTTTCTGCTTCTACACCAGCAAGCCAACCACCAAAGGATTATCAACCAAACACATGCAGCACTCACTGTCCCAGAATATGGAAGGCCGACCTCGAGCTCGGACACCAACCTCTGACTCTTCAGTAAATCAAGCCCCCTGCCCGCTTTATCCAGTCCGCCAAGATCAGTTTGGACATGTCATACCCCGGAAGGGACAGGGATTCACTTGCACCAACACGTTTTGTGCCCATCCACGCTAATGTCACCCTCCCTGTGGTTTCTCTATCCCTCAAAGTCCCTCCATACAAAGTGAGGAGATGGCCGCACACTGAGAACATTCTCACAGCTGTGCCAGGGATGAGATGCTGTGTCTAGGCATCCACAAGACTCTGTCAATATCCCAAGCAAGCCTCCACAAAAACTCTGGAGCCAGTCCCAGTGCTCTCCCACCCCAGAGAAACATGGGTGTCCACTCCAGATGTGAAGTCCAAGTTGTTGCTTTAACATCAAATTAAGGGACTTCCCTGGTGGTCCAATGGTTAAGAATCCATATGCCAATACAGGGGACACAGGTTCAATCCCTGGGCTGGGAAGATGCCATATGCCTGCACAGCACGAACCACTGAAGCCCTCCTACCTAGAGCCTGAGCTCCCCAACAAGAGGAGCCACCACAATGAGAAGCCAAGACTAAAGAAAGCCCACGAGCAGCAACGAACACCCAGCACAGCTGGAAAAAAAATCAAATTAAGACTTGCACACCCATGTTCACAGCAGTATTATTGTGGTCCACTTGTGTGGAAGCAACCAAAGCATACATCAGTGGAGAAACACAATGCAGCATCTACCTGCAATAGAATATTACTCAGCTTTAAAAAGGAATGAGATTCTGATATGGGCTACATCACTGATGAACCTTGAGACAACTGCTGAGTGAAATAAACCAGACACAAAAGGACAAATGCTGCATGACCCCTCCTGCCTGGGGCACCTAGAACAGGAGATATCATAGAGACAGAAAGTAGAGTAGTTTCCCAGGCGCTTGGAGGAGGGGAGAAATGAGGGGTGATTGTTTAGTGGGCATTTCGTTTCTATTTAGAATGGTGGAGAAATTCTGAAAATGGATAGTGGTGATGGTTATACAGTGTGAATGGATTTAAAGCCGCTGAACTGTACACTTAAAATGATTTTTTTTAATGGTCAATTTTGTTATGTATATTAACAGTAAAAAAATTTTTTTAATCAAGATAAAATGTCACTGTGGATAAAAGCATTCCCACTTAAAGATAAGCTATGTCTTCAACACATTCATTAAGTACCTATTATGTGCTCAGTTTTGAACTAGGTCCCCAACCTCCGGGATCTAATGCCTAATAATTTGAGGTGAAGCTGATGTAACAATAATAAAAGTAAGGTGCACACTACATTTAATGCATTTAATCATCCCAAAACCACCTCCCACCCTACCCTGGTCCGTGGAAAAATTATCTTCCACAAAGCTGGTTCGTGGTGCCAAAAAGGTTGGGGACTGCTGTTTGCGGGGGACTCAAAGCCTCAGGGAGGGTCAAGGCCCATAAGTAGCTAAAGTAAAGATATTAGAGCAGGAAAAATCAAATAATAATGCTTATAGATGTATAATTTGTATTATGTTTACTTCAGATCTCTCGGCTTTATGTAATCCAGACAATGTGTGGCACCTGAACCAAGCTAAGGGCTCAATTTAAAACTTGAGAAAGCAATACCATTATGTCTATTATTGTTTTTACTGATGAGGAAACAGATACAGAGATTTACAATATCCCGAAAAACTGTCACATGGCAATGCCAAAGTAGCCTTTCAGTGTCAGCATCTGAGCTTATTCCATGAAATTACAACCTCATCAAGTGGTTCCCATGGTATATGGCAGTGTCTGTCTTTACCAGGGCACAGAATACCCTTTCTCACTGGATTAAGAGACAGTTTATTATAGCAAATGCTAAAATAACAGAGGTGTAAACAAATTAGGACATATTTCTCCCTCGTGTGACAGGGTTTGGGTAAGTACTTCATTACTAATCCCATTGGCCCTATGGTGTTGGGAACACTGGCTCTTTTGACCTTCTGCCATTCTCTGCAGGCAGTTTCCGTTTGATAGTCCAAGTGCCCGCTGTTACTCCAGCTATGACATCAACCTTCCAGCCTACAGAAAGGGGAGAACACTAAATAAAGACCTTGTCTCTTTAAGAGCACAACCCCGAAGCTGCACCATCACTTCTGCTCACATCACAGAATTCATTTGCACAGCTGTCACCTAAGTGTAAAAGAGCTTGACACTCATGTGCTCAGCTCAGACCAAGCACTCTCTGAATAATGGAAGTGAGGTTGCTATGAGTGGCCAATGGCCCATCTCTTCCGCACTCACCCCTTACACCTGGGTGGAGGTAGTCAAGGTTCCCTGCTCTTATTCTGCCCCAAGCCAGCCACCCTGGGGGCATCTCCCAGTCAGCAGCCCACACCAGCATCCACTCAGGTTGTGCTTCTCTACTGAGCCCTCAGTTACTGACAAATCTGCTGTTAGGAAAATCTACACTCGAGATTGGAGTTTTGCATGGGAGAAAAGAAGATATTCCCTTAAATCAGCTCAGTGTGCTCTTTGTGTAACATTAAACAAGGGCGGTGGGAAACAGGAAACTAGGTGACTTGCAGTACCCAGCCAGTGGTCCCCAGCCTTCTTTGGCACTAGCATTCAATTCGTGGAAGACAATATTTCCCTGAACTGGGGCAGGGGGGGATGGTTTCGGGACGATTCACGCACATTACATGTATTGTGCACTTTATTTCTATTATTATTACATCAGCTGCACTTCAGATCATCAGGCATTAGCTCCTGAAGGTTGGGAACCCTGATCCTAGAACACTCAAGTCATCCACCCAGCCACAACCACAAGGGCATCAAGAAAACAGCAATTTACAGGCCAGGCATGAATCCTCTTTCTTATATTCCCAGCAACTAGGATGGTATAATGTCCATCAAGGTAACAAACATTTGTCTGGCACTTTGCTGTTTACAAAGTGTTTACATAAATAATATCTAATCTTACCAAAACCCCAGGAAGTTGTTTATTGTGCCCATTTGAGAGGTAATGAAACTGCAGGACAGTGGGCTGAAGGAATCACTGCCTAATTACACACATGATATTGTGATATTGCAGGGGTCTTTATATTAATAATTGTTGTAATAAAATTAATAGCTCCTAAAATTGAGGAAACACCCACCAGGTGTAAAGAAAAAATGGTTAGGTCTACTGAGGCTGCTGCATGGGCTAGATTACCTGCTAGAGGGAGGTACATGGTTCAGCCTGTTCCCGCCCCAGGTTCGACTATAGATGATGCCAGAAGTAGTAGGAAAGAGGGAGGGAGGAGTCAGAAGCTTATATTGTTTA
Organism: Aepyceros melampus; assembly: GCA_006408695.1. Taxonomy (NCBI): domain Eukaryota; kingdom Metazoa; phylum Chordata; class Mammalia; order Artiodactyla; family Bovidae; genus Aepyceros; species Aepyceros melampus. The sequence goes on from SJXQ01003447.1 coordinate 310,835, forward strand.
TTCGGGGAAATGCTATAGTGGGGGGCACCAATTATCAGAGGGACTAGTCAGTTACCGAACCTCCAATTGTGATTGGCATCACTATAAAGAAAATTGTTACAAATACATGTGCAGTTACAACTACATTGTAGATTTGGTCGTCTCCGAGCAGGGTTCCAGGTTGACCTAGCTCAGCACGAATTAGCAGGCTTAGGGCTGTTCCTGCTATGCTGGCTCAGGCACCAAATAGTAAGTATAAGGTACCAGTATCTTTGTGATTGCTTGAGAATAATCAGCGGTTAATGAACATGGGTAGAATGGCTGAGTAAAGCTTTAGACTGTAAATCTAAAGACAAAGGTTTAACTCCTCTTTTACCAGGCCCTGTGGTGAATTTACACGTTGAATTGCGAATTCAGAGAAGCAGCTTCAATTTTGCTTGGGTTTCTCCCGCCTTTTTCTTCTCGCGGCGGCAGAAGTAGATTGAAGCCAGTTGATTAGGATATTAGCTTGTTAACTAAAATTTCGTGGGGATTCAATTGATATAAGATGCAATCTTGCAATCCTTATCAAGAATTAAGTAAACTATACTTTGCTTAGGGCTTTGAAGGCTTTTGGTCTGCCTAACCTAAATTCCTACTCTAGTACTGATAAAATTCGTGTGAGTGGTAGCAGTATAGTGGACAGTACAACTATTGTTGGTAAGAGGGTTGTTTGTTTTGTAGCAGAAAATTGTTTATTTTTGTTGTTTGTGGAGGGGAATATTGTTACTACAGTGGAGTATGTGAGTTGTGAAAAGTGAGAGCTAGCATGAGAGTAACTTAAGAGAGGAAGCTGAATGTAAAATATTTCCTATTGTGGCCAAGTCTTTTTCTAAAAAGACCAGTGCTTAGCTTGAACTTTTTTTTTAATTAATTTTTATTTTTTAGTTTGTTTTGCTTTACAATAGCTTGAACTTTAAAACCCAATCCTAATCATACTTTTGTAACAACTGACTATTTGTTCTTTATTGCTGTGTTTTCGTTCAGTCACTAAGTTGTGTCTGACTCTTTGCAACCCCATGGACTGCAGCACGTCAGCTTCCCTGTCTTTCACTTTCTCCTAAGTTCACTCAAAACTCATGTCCATTGAGTCAGTGATGCCATCCAACAATATCATCCTTTGTTGCCCCTTCTCCTTTTGCCCTCAATCTTTCCCAGCATCAAGGTCTTTTCCAATGAGTCAGTTCTTCACATCAGGTGGCCAAAGTACTGGAGCTTCAGCTTCAGCCCTTCCAGTCAATATTCAGGGTTAATTTTCTTTGAGATTGACTGGTTTGACCTCCTTGCAGTCCAAGGGACTCTCAAGAGTCTTTACCAGCACCGCAGTTCAAACTACCGTGCCTATCACTGAGTGTCAGATTCGTTTACATGAAATCCTGTTTCCACTTGCTCAGACTTCCAACCTGGGCTCTCCTTCCCCCTTGATGCTCTGACTCACTGATAAAAGCATAGAATAAGGTTCAAGGACAGGCATTGAAAATAGGATGGCTCTAAGAGTCTTGTAGCTGATCCTGATGGGATTTCCCTCCACTTCTAAGTTCTGGCTCCCTCCAGTGCCACCCACCTTGCAGTCCCTGATGACTGCAGGCACAGGGGTGGGGTGAGAAACAGATTTAAAGATGGGGCGAGGGCCACAAGATGGAGCAGGGTCAGCTGTGCTGATGGCAAAGAGCACTGAATGTGGAGTCCAGTCTAATGGATCCTGACTCTGACACTAATTTGCTAAGTGACCTTAAGCAAGTAACTCCACTTCTCTGGCTTCAGTTTCCTCATCTATAAATCAAGGACTACATCAGATTTGCAGAGAAATAAACGAGAAAATGAACTCCAGTGAGACACCTCGAAGGCATCCAGAACACAGTCAGCAGCAGTAGCAGTGTTAGTCGCTCTGAACTCTTTGCAACCCCACGAACTGCAGCCCGCCAGGCTCCTCTGTCCATGGGGATTCTCCAGGCAAGAATACTGGAGTGGATTGCCATTCCCTTCTTCAGAGGATCTTCCTGACCCAGGGATCGAACTCAGGTCTCCAGCATTGCAGTCAGATTCTTTACCATTTGAGCTACAGGGAAGATCCGCACATAGTCAATCCACAGTAAATGTATCCATAGAATTCTACAGCTGTAGGCCATTGTTCCAACCCTTCTGTTTCATAAAAGAGGAAGCTGGGGCTCAGAGAGGTGAAGTATAGTTCCCAAGGTAACCCAGCTGGGCCATACAGAGCACAGGATGGATACCAGCTCTTCTCATGCCTAGCCTTGTACTTGTCCCAAACATCATGCTGTTCTGACATATGGAAGGTAAGGCTGCAGAAATCCAGATGAGAATACATGTTTCAGGTGCAGATTTAAAAAGCTGCAAATATCAGAATTGGATATGTGCACAAATGTGTGCGCATGCGTGCGCGCGCACACACACACACACACACACACACACAGATACACCCTGGCATGCTCCTTAAGGGGGAGCTTTACCACGTCATCCACTGCTATATTCAAAGGGCCTAGAACATGGTTTCAAAGTTAGTAGATCCCAGCCAATAATTTTGGCTTACCTGGTGGCTCAGACAGTAAAGAATCTGCCTGCAATGCAGGAGACCTGCGTTTGATTCCTGGATCAGGAAGGTCCCCTTCCTGGATCAAGAGGGAAGATCCCCTTCCGCAAACCAGAGCTCTCATTTGAACTCTACTTCCTCATCCAATAGAGAGTGTCAGCCCTAGATTTAAGCCAGCCTCCTTGTGCCTTTGAACTTCCTATCGTTTGATAAAGACCCTCTGCCCAGACCTCAGTGCCTTCAACTTTCTAAAAGCTCTTAGGCTCCAAACACTTTCTCTGCACCAGTGTTAGCCTTCTCTCATCACATCGCTTCTGGGCTCTGAGCCCTCAACAATCTACATGGCAAAAAGTGGGATTCGATTAATTAAATAAACAAGAATTTTTAAAAATCTTCGTTCATCTAAGTAGTATAAGGTACTGAGATATAGCAAAAAGTCAGTGGGAAGTTGGCCATGGAACTTTCTAAGAGAATTTAAAAACAGACTTATGTCACCGGTGTTTCCCCTGATACCCAGAAAGCAACACTAAGGGAACCTTGCTCTAAATTCCATCTGTGTTTTTTTCTCTTTCCCTGAGGCTCTTGACAAATACACATTGTTACAAAAGCAGGCTGGTCCCCACTCTTAAGAACAAGCACTTGAGGAATGTCTCTATAAACCCTGGCTTGTTAACCACCAGGACGTAGGATTCTTAGGATGGACAATGGAATTCAAGGAAGCCAGAAAGGAAGAGATTTTGTAGGACAGAATGGAAAGCGTCCAAAGGTTGATAAATAGAAAAGGAAGTGAAAGAGACAGTTATAAACTAAAAGAGGAAGTAGGCTTCATCTATTCCTTCATTGATCAATTTCTTTACTCAACTAGTACCTGCTGAATACTAACCATCTACAAGCCCTGTGCTTGGCACACAGAAACCTTATGAGCAAACAAAGATTCGGGCCCTTCCTGAAAAGAGATTATGCTCCAACGAAAGAGACAGATTGTGATCACACAATCACATGTATAAGTTTCACTTGGGCAAGTTCTATGAAGAGGAGGATGGGTACCCCACCAAGACCTCTGGGATGCTTTTACTTGTTGGGCTGGGTGAGCCCATCCCTAAAGTCTTCACCTAAAGCCTCAGCATGCAACCTTCTCAAGAGTATTGTCTATCGATATCTCTGGAAGGAAATGCTTGGACTTTCACCCACCCTGAAGCCCACAACCAGTCATTGTCGTACAGGAGTAGGGAATACAGGAGGCCCCTTCCACATCTTCCTAAAGACAGGACAGACTCTGCAGTTCAGTCCGCCCTTCAGAGCTCCTCTCTAGATCAGGCTGAAGTCAGAACACAATGCCACCTTCCTGTGCAACAACTTCTCCATCTCTGGCTTGCTTCCTTCCTTCCCTCAATAAACCACAAGTCCCCACACATCCCTGCCTCAGGCTCTGCTTTTAGAGAACCTCACCTAAGATAACATCTAAGATAACAATATTCTGAAACTAGGAGATTTGACCAAGTCAGAAGGGCTAGGGAGGGCTTTCCTAAGAAAATGACTGAGCTGAAAGAGAAGGAAGAGTCAAAATTAGCAACACGGTTGGAAGAAAGGACCTGTGGCAGCAGACAGGTTTGCCACCTGAATCCGAATGTTTCTGATTGTCTCAAAGAAAGTTGGTGGGTCAAGAGCCCATAGCGTGAGGGGACTTGGTATGAAATGATGGGGAGACAGGTTCAGAACAGAGAAATCCCAGCTAACTCCAAGGGGTAGAAATAGAAGTTACAGAGCTGCAAATTTCCATTCACTAACTCAGCCATAATAAATAGGTTTCAACAGACTCATTCTTAGACCACTCCTCTGAGAGGGTCTTCTGGAATGTTCTGAGTGCTCTGGGTTATCTAAAGACTCTGCATTATTTCCTCACAACATTCACAAAGGAACAGTGGCCTGAGGAGCAGTGAGTGCCTATGAATGAGAATGTACAAGTAGAGACAGAATTGGTATCTATCAGGGAACTTATGTATGGCATTGGGTGGGATGGTGGGATAGAAGACCCTTAATGTATCTAATTTTAAACTTCTGGGGAAGTTATTTGAAGTGAGAAAGGCTTTGGCATCAAAGAGAACCACATGCGTGAGCACCATTTTCTTGGGTGGCTTGCAAACCACCCATGGTTCTGCTTTGGAGCCTCTGGGAAGCAGTCAGGGCACCACAGTGTAGAAATAGGAGAGAAGAAGCCCTGTCACTCATGCAGCTATTGGGAAGGGGCTGCATGGAGTAGAGGCTTCCCTGGTGGCTCAGATGGTAAAGAATCTGCTTGCAATGCAGGAGACCCAGGTTTGATCCCTGGGTGGGGAAGATCTTCTGGAGAAGGAAATGGCTACCACTCCAGTATTCTTGCCTGGAGAATTCCATGGACAGAGGTGCCTGGTGCGCTACAGTCCATGGTGTTGCAAAGAGTTGGACACAACTGAACGACTAACACTCATCGAGTAGAGTGGGGACCAGGCCAGGCTTCCTCGCACACCCAAACCCAGTCAGCCTCTGTCCCTGATCCCTGCAGCGCTCAGTGGTATTCAGCCACTAAGGACAGGACCACACTTCCTTGGGGGCATTCCTCTCTATGACTATGCTGATGCTAAACCCCTTTCTGTACCTCTTCCACTGCAAGCACAAGCATTTCTTAGTCATTTTTGCATCTCCAGAACTCGACAGAAGGCCTGACACATAGCAGTTGCTCACGAAGTCTTTTCCAACTGACTGGTTTATCCCCAGACAGGCTCCATCCCTGCTTTGGTCTCCTGCCCCACCCCATTCATTCCTGTAGCTGTTACACCAGACAGATTCTGGGGCCTGCTCTATGTGCTTTAGTCATATCTGACACTGTGACCCCATAGACTATAGCCCACTAGGTTCCCCGGTCCATGGGATTTCTCATGTCCATGGCATGGAGTAGGTTGCCATGCTCTCCTCCAGGGGATCTGCCTAACACAGGGAGCGAACCCACATCTCTTGTGTCTCCTGCATTGGCAGGTGGATTCTTTTTTTTTTAATTAATTTTTATTTTTTAGTTTGTTTTGCTTTACAAATACTGTATTCGTTTTGCTATACATTGACATGAATCAGCCACGAGTATACATGAACTCCAAATCCCGACCCCCACCTCCCGGCAGGTGGATTCTTTACCAGTGAGCCACCTAGAAGCCTATGTTTGGAGCATACTTTGGGGGCTTCCAAGATTTCTAAATCTCAGCAGAGACATCCTCATCTGTGACTGTCAATGGTCTCAAAAGAGGACATTAGCAGAATGTTCCAGCACAGAGTTCAGGAAGACCCAGTGCAGCCCAGTCTTTACGGCTCCACCCCAGAAAATTCCATCTCAGCTTGTCCAGGTTTTAAAAGAGGGATTCTTAGACCACTCCTCTCAGAGAGTCTTCTGGAATGTTCTGAACACTCTGGGTTATTTCAGGACGCTGCATTATTTTCTCACGACTTCACTCACAATTTTTGATATAGCCTCTCCGGATTCAAAATAGCAAGACCAGGCAGCCATGCAACAAGTGTCCGTCTTTATTTTAAGATGGTATAAAATGCAGAAATATGCAGTGTAACAACCCTAAAGAAACCACCTTGCATTTGAGGTTTCAGTACTTGGTGAATCTTCACAAATATGTAGAAGAAATTCTTCATTTTACAGAAGATTGAAGCTCAAAGCTATGTGACTTGTGCAAGCTGCCTGGTGGCAGAGTTGGGGCAAGACTCTGGGGCTCCCAGTGTCTGCTCCTGCTGTATGATTGTAACACCAGAATCCAGGAGGAACTTACAGATGAACTAGTCCAATGTACACCCCTCCAGGGTGATTCAGGAGGAAAACTGAGCTAGTTCTTAAGAAAGCAATAACTGAAGGTACCTGCTGGCTCAGATGGTAAAGAATTCTCCTGCAATGTAGGAGAGCCAGGTTTGATCCCTGAGATGGGAAGATCCCCTGGAGAAGGGAACAGCAACCCACTTCAGTATTCTTGCCTGGAGAATCTCATGGACAGAGGAGCCTGGTGAGCTACAGTCCATGGGGTTACAAAGAGTTAGACACAACTGAGTGACTTTCATTTCACTTCACAAAGCAAGTCTAGAGTCAATTCACATGAAATAGATTGTAGGGAGACAGGGGTGGAAAAAGGCAGAGTCAAATTTATCAGCCACTTCAGTGCCCGAAAGAACGAGTGTGCAAATGTCAAACCTTTATGTAGCATACCTTAAACTAATATAAAATTGTAGAATGACTATATTTCAATTTTAAAACTAAATAAATTTAGATAGATAGGTGGATAGATATTTAGATAAAGGATGGGCCAGTGTATTGCACTAACCCAACCTTTAGTTTTTAACTTTTTATTTTGTATTAGCATATAGCCAATTAACAATGTTGTGATAGTTTCAGGTGGACAGCAAAGGGACTCAGCCATATAAATACAAGCATCCATTCTTCTCCAAGCTCCCCTCCCATCCAGGCTGCCATAAGACTGCATCTGTGCTCAGTCACTTCAGTTGTGTCTGACTCTTTGCAACCCCATGAACTGTAGGTCTGCCAGGCAGAGTCCTCTGTCCACAGAATTCTCCAGGCAAGAATACTGGAGTGGGTTGCCATGCTCTCCTCCAGGGGATCTTCCAACCAGGGATCAAACTCAGGTCTCCTGCATTGCAGGTGGATTGAGCAGAGTCAACCATTATTTATTGAGGGTCAGGCAATTTGCTAAATGCTGGGTAATCAGAGGTAAAAACCTCAGCAACTTTCCTGAGTGTAAGAAGGCATGAGAAAAATCAATGAGTTATAGTGGAGAGTGGATAAGTCTTACAAGAAGGGTATTCTCAGGTAGGGAAAGGACTAAGGTCAACAAAGCTTCAAAGAGGAGGTAACTATCATACCTGATACAGCAAGGCTAATTGGAGTTTGTCAAATTGACGAGGGGAAGATAAGAGTGTTCCAGGCAAAGGAAAGAGTTTGGGCAAAGGCAGGCAGGCATGTGGTAACATAGTGGGTTGGGACAACTGCAAGTGTAGCTGAGAATGGCTGATTCATGAAGATTCATCTACTGTGCTGAAGAGTTTTGCCCTTTGACCTGAAGATAACAGGTAATGGTCCAAGGATTTCACTTTAAACTGGATGTAACATGATTGCATTCCCATTTTAGAAAGTTCACACTGGAGGATTGTTTAGAAAAGAGTACTCTCAAGAGGGAGGCCAGGTGAAAACAAAAGCAGGTGAAAAATGATTAGAGTTGGAATTAAGGGAGCAGCAGGGAGAGTAAAAATGTTTAAGGAGTATTTAGAAGTTAGAAATTACTGATCCAACAACCCTACTCCTGGGCATATATCTGGAGAAAACTTTAATTTGAAGATATATGTGTACCCCAGAGTTCGCAATAGCACTATTCTTAACAGCCAAGACATGGAAGCAACCTAAATGTCCATCGACAGATAAATGGATAAGGATGATGTGGTATACATATCTGTTTTTCATAAATGGAATATTACTCAGCCATAAAAAAGAATGAAATCATGCCATTTGCAGTCTCATGGATGGACCTAGAGATTATCATACTAAGTGAAGTAAGTCAGACAAAAAAAAAACAAATATATAATATTGCTTATATGTGGAATCTAAAAAATAAATGAAAGAAATGAACTTATTCCAAAACAGACTCACAAAAACAAACTTATGGTTAACAAAGAGGAAACAAGTTGGGAGGAGGGATAAAATTAAGAATTGGAGATTAGTAGGTCCATGCTTAGAGAAGGCAATGGCACCCCACTCCAGTACTCTTGCCTGGAAAATCCCGTGGATGGAGGAGCCTGGTAGGCTGCAGTCCATGGGGTCCCTAGTAGTCAGACATGACTGAGCGACTTCACTTTCACTTTTGATTTTCATGCATTAGAGAAGGAAATGGCAACCCACTCCAGTGTTATTGCATGGAGAATCCCAGGGACGGGGGAACCTGGTGGGCTGCCATCTATGGGGTCCCACAGGGTCGGACATGACTGAAGCGACTTAGCAGCAGGTCCGTGCTACTAAATATAAAAGAGAGAAATAAGGGCTTACTGTAAAGCATGGAAATATACTCAGTATCTTGTAATAAACCAGAATGGAAAAGAATATGAAAAAAAAAACCATGTATATCTATGTATAACTGAATCACTTTGCTGTATATCAGAAACTAACACAACATTGTAAATCAACTAGATTCCAATCAAAAAGAAATTATTAGTCTTAATGATATAGAACACAGGAGAGAGAAAAGTGACTAAAATTTCCAATGAGCAGCTTAGAAGAAAATACTATTCTATAAGGCAGAGGAGGAGCTATTGGGGGAGTAGGGAACGTCATTAGCTGAGCTAAAATATGTTGAGCTGGAGATACCAGCTGGCCATCTGAGTGGAGTGTCAGAAGGCAACAGGAAATAGGAGTTTGGAGCCCAGGAAGGAGGACTGGGAGGGGCCTGAGGGTTTTAAATCATCGATAGGGACTTCCCTGGTGGTCCAGTGGCTATGACTCTACACTCTAAGTGTTGGGGGCCTGGGTTCAATCCCTGGTCAGAGAACTAGATCCCACATGACACAACTCTTAGATGCATATGAAGATCCTGAAAGCCAAAACTAAGACCTGGCACAGCCAAATAAATGAATAAAGTCAATATACAGGTGGCAGCTAGGACAGATGTGTGGATGAGATAATCCAGGGGACACACAGTAGCAGAAAAAGAGAACAAGGCCACGGAGAGCCTTGAGGAGCAATAGCAGTTCTAGGAGTGGAGAGAAGGATGAAGATAAGTGTGCAAGGGACACAAAGATTTGACTGGAGATGAGCGGATGAGGAAGAGAGTGGAGTCACAGAGTGTGACAGGGACGGGAAGAGAACAATGGAACCAACATGTACGGAGTGCTGGTGAGTCCCCAGCCAGGACCAGGAATCTCACATATGTTCTCTCACTTAATGCTCCTGGAGCAATCCCACAAGTGAGGTTAGTATCCTAGCTTAACCATGATGGAAACTGTGGCCCATACCAAGTGGGGAAATGGAATCAATGCCAAACCTCTCTGTCTCCAAAGTCCATAATACTCTTTTCATAGTGCAAACTGCTTCAAAAAGTCAAACAAGGCTGAAAAGAGCTGCATAAATGTGAGCAGTCATCATCCAGCCAAGGGTGTGCCTTCACTTGTGGTGAGCTGATGTGAACAGGGTTAGGTAGACAGAGACAGTGAAGTGACAGTTCTTTTTTGAGAAAACTGCCCTCACCCATTCAACAAACATTCCAAAATTATTTGACAGCCCTTCTAATGTGCCACATACTCTTCTAGACTCTGGGAATACCAAGTAACTGTTTTCAAGGCATTTGTATTTGGGTGATCAGGGGAGAGAGACACTTAGCTATTATATCAAATGCACAACACAGGGATTTCCCTGTGGTCCACTGGCTGACACTCTGCGCTCTCAATGCATGGGACCCAGACTCATCCCTGGCCAGGGAACTAGATCCCACATGCTAGGAGCCTGCATACCACAACTAAGATCCAGCACAGCCAAAAAACAAACAACAAAAACACATGTCAGACAGTAAAAAGAGCTAGGAGAGGAAATAAAGTCAGGAAGGGGTGCTGTGTACGAGGCAAGGCAGGGAGATGGGAGGCAGTCTGTCAGGTAAGGTGGCCTCTGATAAGACCTTGGAGCAGATGGTTAATGAAGCCCTTGAATCAGTAAGGCCTGCCAATGACCCAAGGCAGAAGGAACAGCAAACACAAATGCTTCAAGGCAGGATGACGCCTATATCCATCCAGGATCCACGGCTGACAAAGGAGCCAGGTGGGCTGCCCTGGAGTAAGCAACAGAAGTGAAGGAGGGGAGATTCGCAAGGGCCGCAGTGCACAGGACTCTGGAGACCATAGCAAGAGATCTGGGCTTCATTCTGAGCTGGGAACCCTCTGGAGCAAGAGGGGATATCCTTCATCATCCATCCCTAAGGGAAGGGTTACTGGGTCAGGGTTCCCAGGAGAATGGCGCTCCCATCCTCACCTCCTTCCTTACTGGAGTGGCCGGGAGAGGGCCTGGAGTGGAAGCACACCTGTGATGAGCAGAACAGCTGGAGGACCAAGGTAATCCCAGAGTGAGATGCTAAGAGGCCTTCCCAGCCTCAGTCATCAAGGCCACTGGCCTTGGTAGAGTACAGCAGTCATCAAAACCAACACGTGCAGAGCAACCCTGGGGGAAGTCTATCTCAGCCCATCCTGGCCACTCAGATCTCTCTCCTGTGCATGCGTGCTAAATCACTTCAGTCATGTCCATCTCTTTGCGACCCCTTGGACTGTAGCCCATGAGGCTCCTCTGTGCGTGGGATTCTCCAGGCAAGAATACTGGAGTGGGTTGCCATGCCCTCCTCCAGGGGATCTTTCCAACCCAGGGATCAAACCCAAGTCTCTTGTGTCTCCTGCATTAACAGATGGGTTCTTTACCACTAGCATCACTTGGGAATCACCCCACCCAAGTCACCCAGAATCCCTTCCCAAGCAGATGTAATTAGACCACAAGAACCAAAACAGAAATGGAACTATGTAAATAGCCACCACCATGAACCTCAGAGAGATGCTACGTTCCAAGATACCTTCAGAGAATTAAAGCCTGATCCTCTGATGAGAGGGTTCTCTGGGTGTGTGAACTCCATCCCTGCCCCCAAAGGCTCCTAACGCAAGGAGGTAACCACAGTTGCAGCAGACATGCTCTGCCCAATGCGGGGATGACCAAGGGCATCCTGCCACCAGGCCCTGAAGCTGACCAACTCAGCCTTCTCACACACCAGGAGGTCTCATGTGAGGGAAGCAACAGACTTGGGGACGGACTCGGCCCAGGGGCATGTTGTTGCTCAGCTGCTAAGTCATGTCCCACTCTTTGCAACCCCATGGACTGCATGGAGCATGCCAGGCTCCCCTGTCCTTCACTATATCCTGGAGTTTGCTCAAACTCATGTCCATGGACTACTACTCAGCCATAAAAAGGAATGTATTTGAGTCAGTTCTAATGAGGTGGATGAACCTAGAGCCTATTTATACAGTGAAATTAGAAAGAGAAAAACAAATATTGTATACTAATGCATATACATGGAATCTAGAAAGATGGTACTGATAAACCTATCTGCAGGATAAGAATGGAGATGCAGAAACAGAGCACAGATTTGTGGATACAGGGGTGGTGGGGAGGAAGGAGAAGGTGGGACAAACAGAAAGAGCAGCATGGAAACATATTACCATATGTAAAATAGATAACCAGTGGGAATTTGCCATATAACTCAGGGAGTTCAAACAGGGGCCCTGTGATAACCTAGAGGGGTCGGATGGGGTGGGAGGGAAGTTCAAGAGGGAGAGGAATATGTATACCTATGGCTGATTCATATGGATGTATGGCAGAAACCAACACAACACTGTAAAGCAATTATCCTTCAATAAAAATAAATAAACTTAAAACAATGTTTTTAATGGAGCTGCTGAATCAATGAGCTGAATGGGAGAATGTGTGTCACACACAGGAATGGGGTCCATCCACAGAAAGACTTAATTTGAATACGTGGCTCTAATGTTTGGAATTTCAGGAATGAGGCAAGTGAGCAGCTCTGGGCCCCTCATATATTCTGGAAAGGCAGCTGCTTCTTTGGCTCCGCCTAGGTGAGCCCTAAAAATACTGGTTCTCTTTTTCTATCCCTCTCCTCACTCCCTCTTTAATGAGGCCCTAAATGAGCCCCTGGTCTCTGCCTTACCCCAGTCCGTGGGCTTGAGACGTTTTCTCCACACAGAGATTCTGTGTCATCGTTCACTTTTCTGTTCTGGGCTTCAGGCTTGCCACACTTGATGTGCAGTTTGGAAGAACACCATTAAGTGCACAGACCTCCAAGGCCAAGATCGTCCATAATATAGTGATCTGGAGCCTGATATGATTCAAAACTCTTCAAATCATTTAAGTTCCAAGTGGCTGCAAAATTCTCTTATATAGAAAGCCCTGTTTTTTCCACTCACAAAATGACATAGAATCTACCTGAGTCAGTTACAAATTTTGTTTCCTTTCATCGTCTACATTTTTCTTCCCCCAAGAGAAACATTCACTCACTTTTTTAGCTACCTGGTAGAGTCATGCTGGAAAGTGAGATGAATCATCAAGTTTCCACGGCAGCTATAGGGAACCTGAGCCAGGCAACCGGACACTTGTGTATAGAAGGCTGGTAACACCCATTCTACCCAGATGGAGCTCGCTTATTTTCCATAGCATTTTAAAACTGGGCCTGGCACCATTATTCACCCTATTTATAGTTTAACATGCAACATAATATTGACTCCAGGCTCCAATAGGAATGCTTCTTTTAAATGTCAGTGGATTATTTACTATGGTAAACTAATTAGTTGCATAAAGGCTTCCCTTTTCAGGATGGGTGAGGAGGAGACTGTTAATGCTTCTTGGATTAGCATAGTACTTCTGTCCTTTGAAGTTCTTTTACATTTAAGAGAGTTATTACAGGACTGCTCAACTTTGCAATGCATAGTACATCTGTTGCTGAAGTGACTGGAAGCTTTTTTATTTTAACCCGAATGGGGGAAATACAATAACAGAAAAGGAAGGCCATACATCCTGAATTAAGAGAGAATCATTGCAATTTGAACACAGAAAAAAGTCAGCATTCCATGTTCTTGACTGGCTCAGAGGTTAAAGCGTCTGCCTCCAATGTGAGGGACCCGGGTTCAATCCCTGGGTTGGGAAGATCCCCTGAGAAGGAAATGGCAACCCACTCCAGTATTCTTGCCTGGAGAATCCCATGGACTGAGGAGCCTGGTAGGCTGCAGTCCACAGGGTCACAAAGAGTCGGACACGACTGAGTGATTTTACTTACTTACTTATGATAATTAGATCAACATGCAAAATGGATATAAATGAAAGCAACTGAAGGTCCAATGGCCCTTAGAAATTATTACAGTGGTTGAAGGCAATTTTCTTCTTGGACTTCTTAGGAATTCAGTTCAGTGATGAGAGCAAATAGCAAATGAGATCCATGCTTGGGGAACTGTCATATACAAGTATGCTTTACCTTGGAAGTGGGAAGACATGGTTTTCTCAGTTCTGATCACAAAGAGATTATCGATGTGAAAATATAGGTAATGGAACTTAAAATACAGTAAAAGAGAAAATTTTTTTTCAAAAAAAGAAAACAAACATGTATGTGTGTTTAATGTTTTTCACCCAATGTCTTATTTTTTCATAACAAGATGTTAAGTAGGAGGTGCATTCCTGACTGAGGAAGTGACATAAACTTAAATCCTATATATGAATATCACATCGAAAATAGTTGTAATCAACTTCTGTATTTAAAAACCATACTGGGACTTCCCTTGTGGTCCAGAGGCTGAGAGACTGTACTCCTGATGCAAGGGGCCAGGGTTCAACCCCTGGGTCAGGGGACTAAGTCCCATATGCTGCAACTTAGAGTTCTCATGCTGAATCTAAAGATTCCTCATTCTACAACTAAAGATCCCATATGATGCAACTAAGACCCAGTACAGCCAAATGAATAAATATTTCTAAAAATAAATAAAATAAAAACCTTATTAGTGACTCTCAAGTTTTCTCTGTACAGGCCTGGCCCTAAATACATCACATGAATTGTGACTGGATCATCACAGCAACCCAGGGAGATAATTACTGATACTCCCTCCATTTTAAAGATGAGGAAATTCAGGCCAAAAACCTGAAATGACTTGCCCCAGCACAATGGCCTGAGGAGGCTGGACTATGGAGGAGCAGATTCACTGGAGAAGACCTTGAGGCTGGGAAAGATTGAAGGTAGGAGAATAGGACAAGAGAGGATGAGATGGTTGGCATGGCATCACTGACTCAATGGACATGAGTTTGAGCAAACTCAGGGAGATGATGAAGGAAAGGGAAGGGTGGTGTGCTGCAGTCCATGGGGTCACAAAGAGTTGGACTCGACTGAGCGACTAAACAATGATAAGGGAAAGGCTCTCAAACTGTGATCTGGGGACCCCTACAGGTACCTGTGACCTTTTGAGGGGGTTCATGAGGTCAAAACTATTTTTATAATGAAGTGATAGTGAAAGTGAAGTCAAAGTGTTTTTTGCTCAGTCACTACTGACTCTCTGTGACCCCACAGACTGTAACCCACCAAGCTCCACTGTCCATGGGATTTCCCAGGCAAGAATACTGGAGTGGGTTGCCATTCCTTCTCCAGGGAACCTTCCCAACCCAGGGATCGAACCCAGGTCTCCTGCACTGCAGGCAGATTCTTTACCATCTGAGCCCTCAAGGAAGACTGATTTTTATAATAATGTTATTATTTGCCTTTTTCATTCTCACTCTTTGACAGGTACACAATGAAGTTTTCCAGATGCCACACGATGTGTGACATCTCAACAGACTATGTCCAGATATGAGAATCCAGCTGGCTTCTATCAAGCCAGACATCCAGGAGATATGTAAACATGAAGCAATGCCACTCCTCACTGAATTTTAGTTTTGCTTTGAAAAATATACTTATTTTCATTAAAATTATGTTATTTATGTTAATATATAATGGGTTTTAGAACTAACACCCAAAAAAGATGTCTTTTTTATTATAGGGGACTGGAATGCAAAAGTAGGAAGTCAAGAAACACCTGGGGTAACAGGCAAATTTGGCCTTGGAGTACAGAATGAAACAGGGCAAAGGCTAATAGAGTTTTGCCAAGAGAACGCACTGGTCATAGCAAACACCCTCTTCCAACTACACAAGAGAAGACTCCACACATGGACTTCACCAGATGGTCAACACCAAAATCAGATTGATTATATTCTTTGTAGCCAAAGATGATGCGGAATGAAGCAGGCCAAAGACTAATAGAGTTTTGCCAAGAAAATGCACTGGTCATAGCAAACACCCTCTTCCAACAACACAAGAGAAGACTCTACACATGGACATCACCAGATGGTCAACACCGAAATCAGATTGATTATATTCTTTGTAGCCAAAGATGGAGAAGCTCTATACAGTCAACAAAGACAAGACCAGGAGCTGACTGTGGCCCACATCATGAAATCCTTATTGCCAAATTCAGACTTAAATGTAAGAAAGTAGTGAAAACCACTAGACTATTCAGGTATGACACCTAAATCAAATCTCTTATGATTATACAGTGGAAGTGAGAAACAGATTTAAGGCACTAGATCTGATAGATAGAGTGCCTGATGAACTATGGATGGAGGTTCATGACACTGTACAGGAGACAGGGATCAAGACTATCCCCATGGAAAAGAAATGCAAAAAGCAAAAGAGCTGTCTGAGGAGGCCTTACAAATAGCTGTGAAAAGAAGAGAAGCGAAAGCAAAGGAGAAAGGGAAAGATATTCCCATTTGAATGCAGAGTTCTACAGAATAGCAAGAAAGGATAAGAAAGCCTTACTCAGTGTTCAATGCAAAGAAATAGAGGAAAACAACAGAAGGGGAAAGACTAGAGATCTCTTCAAGAAAATCAGAGATATGAATACAGTATTGTAAAGCAAAACAAACTAAAAAATAAAAATCAAAAAAAAAAGAAAATTAGAGATACGAAGGGAACTTCATGCAAAGGTGGGCTCGATAAAGGACAGAAATGGTATGGACCTAACAGAAGCAGAAGATATTAAGAAGAGGTGGCAAGAATACACAGAAGAACTGTACAAAAAAGATCTTCACAACCCAGATAATCACGATGGTGTGATCACTCACCTAGAGCCAGACATCCTGAAATGTGAAGTCAACTGGGCCTTAGGAAGCATCACTACGAACAAAGTAGTGGAGGTGATGGAATTCCCGTTGAGCTGTTTCAAATCCTGAAAGATGATGCTGTGAAAGTGCTGCACTCAATATGCCAGCAAATTTGGAAAACTCAGCAGTGGCCACAGGATTAGAAAAGGTCAGTTTTCATTCCAATCCCAAAGAAAGGCAAAGAATGCTCAAACTACCACACAGTTGCACTCATCTCACACACTAGTAAAGTAATGCTCAAAATTCTCCAAGCCAGACTTCAGCAATACGTGAACCGTGAACTCCCTGATGTTCAAGCTGGTTTTAGAAAAGGCAGAGGAACCAGAGATCAAATTGCCAACATCCGCTGGATCATGGAAAAAGCAAGAGAGTTCCAGAAAAACATCTATTTCTGTTTTATTGACTATGCCAAAGCCTTTGACTGTGTGGATCACAATAAACTGTGGAAAATTCTGAAAGAGATGGGAATACCAGACCACCTGACCTGCCTCTTGAGAAACCTGTATGCAGGTCGGGAAGCAACAGTTAGGACTGGACATGGAACAACAGACTGGTTCCAAACAGGAAAAGGAGTATATCAAGGCTGTATATTGTCACCCTGCTTACTTAACTTTGCAGAGTACATCGTGGGAAACGCTGGGCTGGATGAAGCACAGGCTGGAATCAAGACTGCCGGGAGAAATATCAATAACCTCTGATACGCAGATGACACCACCGTTATGGCAGAAAGTGAAGAGGAACTAAAAAGTCTCTTGATGAAAGGTAAAGAGGAGAATGAAAAAGTTGGCTTAAAGCTCAACATTCAGAAAACGAAGATCATGGCATCTGGTCCCATCACTTCATGGGAAATAGATGGGGAAACAGTGGAAACAGTGTTAGAATTTATCTTTGGGGCTCCAAAATCACTGCAGATGGTGACTGCAGCCATGAAATTAAAAGACGCTTACTCCTTGGAAGGAAAGTTATAAGCAACCTAGATAGCATATTCAAAAGCAGAGACATTACTTTGCCATATAGGAACAAAAAGCTCCTTGGGGTCCTCAATAATTATAAGAATTTAAAAGAGTCCTAAGAAAAAATAAATAAATAAATAAATAAATAAATAAAAGAGTCCTAAGAGCAAAGAGCTTGAAAGCAACTAAAGTACAGTCTTTCATATCCTATAAAATGAGTATCAATATATAACATACATTTTTTAAAAAATCACACACATTGATGACAGAAGAGGTTGTGATAACATATCAGGATCTGTATGTTGCCCAAAAATCTTGATGGAGAAACAAAAATACAAATAAAAAGCAACCTAACTTCCTAACAGGGGCTCTATGACAGGCTGAAGGGTGAGATGGGAAGGGAGGTTTGGGAGGGACGGGACATGGGTGTATCTATGCCTGATTCTTGTTGATGTATGACAGAAAACCACAAAATTCTATAAAGCAATTATCGTTCAATTAAAAAAAATTTTTTTTAATTTTTAATCAACCTAAGGTCCAAGTTTTCAACATCTAAATATTTTGACTTTGGAGTTGAGATTTAAAATTTAACCTAAATGTGTCTTTGGTTTTTGGGTTTTTTTTTCTTTCTTTCTTTTGTAGCACCTACACTTAGAAACCCTGGAAGAAGCCTCTTATGAAAAATAGAAAAAAATTATGAATATTTGGTATGAATGTTTTTCCAGTAGTCATGTATGGATGTGAGAGCTGGACTAAGAAGGCTAAGTGCCAATGAATTGATGCTTTCAAACTGTGGTGCTGGAGAAGACACTTGAGAATCCCTTGGACAGCAAAGAGATCAAACCAGTCATTCCTAAAGTAAATCAACCCTGGATATTCATTAGAAGGACTGATGCTGAAGCTCTAATACTTTGGCCACCTGATGCAAAGAGCCGACTCATTGGCAAAGACCCTGATGCTGGAAAAGAGTGAAGGCGAGAAGAGAAGGGGGCAACAGAGGATGAGATGGCTGAATGGCATCAATGACTCAATGGACATGAGTTTGAGCAAACTCAGGGAGATGGTGAAGGACTGGGAAGGGTGGCATACTGCAGTCCACAGGATGGTAAAGAGTCCACACGACTGAGTGACTGAACAACATGAATATTAGGGGAAGCACACTGACCGAATCCACCCACCCTGGCCAGGCACCCTGGTAACCATTTACATGAGTTATTTTATAACAGGAGGTCCTGGTAAGGAACATGGAACTAATAAGCCATCACCAATCAGGAGAGTTGGGAAAGGTCAAAAGGAGATGCCACGTGTCCTCCCAGAATCCTTCTCCCTGGCATGCATCTTGGCCTGAGCAATGTGTGCACCAACAGGAAGGATTCAGAGTCAGAATGATTGGCCAGAGAAAACTCAGAAACTAATCCCATCACCATAAAACCCGAGACTGCAAGCCATGAGGCACAGCAGTTCTCCTTGGTTCCCTGGCCCTACACCTCTCCACCCAGGTGCCCTTTCCCAATAAAGTCTCTTCTTGCTTTGTCAGCATGCATGTCTCCTCAGACAATTCATTTCCAAGTATTAGACAAGAGCGAACTCTTAGGCCCTAAGAAGGGGTCCCTCGTGCCGCAACATTAAGCAAGAGTAAGCAAGTTGCATCACTCATTATCAGAGAAATGCAAATCAAAACCACAATGAGGTACCACCTCACAACGGTCAGAATGGCTGCTATTCAAAAGTCTACAAACAATAAATGCTGGAGAGGGTGCAGAGAAAAGGGAATCCTCATACAGTGCTGGTGGGAATGCACACTAGTACAGCCACTATGGAGAACAGTGTGGAGATTCCTTTAAAAAACTGGAAATAGAACTGCTATATGACCCAGCAATCCCACTGCTGGGCATACACACCGAGGAAACCAGAATTGAAAGAGACACATGTACCCCAATGTTCATCGCAGCACTGTTTATAATAGCCAGGACATGGAAACAACCTGGATGTCCATCGGCAGACAAATGGATAAGGAAGCTGTGGTACATATACACAATGGAGTATCACTCAGCTATTAAAAAGAATGCATTTGAATCATTTCTAATGAGGTGGATGAAACTGGAGCCTATTATACAGAGTGAAGTAAGTCAGAAAGAAAGCACAAACATAGTATATTAACGCATATATGGGATTTAGAAAGATGGTAATGATGACCCTATATACAAGACAGCAAAAGAGACACAGATGTAAAGAACAGACTTTTAGACTCTGTGGGAGGAGGCGAAGGTGGGATAATTTGAGAGAATAGCATTGAAACATGTATATTATCATATGTGAAACAGATCGCCAGTCCAGGTTTGATGCATGAGACAGAGTGCTCAGGGCTGGTCCACTGGGAAGACCCTGAGGGATGAGATGGGGACAGAGGTGGGAGGGAGGGTCAGAATGGGAAACACATGTACACCCATGGCTGATTCATGTGAATGTATGGCAAAAACCACCACAATATTGTAATTAGCCTCCAATTAAAATATATTAAAAAAAAATAAAGGACTTGTTACCAAGAAAAAGGATTTTTAGAAGTATTAAAATTGTACTGCTATCATGCACTGATATGATTATAAGATAGAACATAAGGTTATACATCTTGACTAGAGTCAAGAATAGCACTTAATGTGAAAAATTATAATTGACATATATTCAAATTTAATTAAAAAGAGAAGAAATATCATACATAATGAACTGCAGGAAAATTAGGTATTTCATCTAAAAAGAAAACAGAGAATAACTGAATCCAGATGATGTATTACAGCCAAGGCATTAATTCTCTTTATTGATTAAAAAAAGATATAATCTCCAAAAAAAAAAGAGTAAGCAAGTTGCAATTTTTAGAAAATAAATACCACAAATATCAGAAAATTTTAAAAAATGATATATTTTCATTAATTAATGCCTAACCCATCTCTAATAATATTCTTTGCAAGGTTCTGATTACACATTCTCCTGTGACTAATATTTTCTATGCAAAAGAATGGAAATAATTTATTACTATTCTTTTGCATAGTTGATCAAAAGGTTTTTTAATGATAATTTATGGGGAAAGATTTTGGTTTCATTTTCAGGACTGTGGTTAAATTTAGGAAAATCTTTATCAAGTTTCTTATTTGCATGGTGAGATTGGCAGACTTTCCTTTTGCAGGAATGATCTATATTACATAATCTTTGAAGTTTGTAGGTGGGTGTGTGGGACACCTTGGGTCCATGTCACACCTTGTGAGTCCACGTATTTCTTCCCGTTGTTGCTATGAGTTAACTGAGGGCATGGTTGTTGTGTATTGCTTGCTTTTTGTCTGGGTTTCTCTGCCTCAGTTGGGTCTCCTGAAAGAACTTGTTCAAACAACTGCCTCACACCTAACCCTGAAACGCTTTGTTGCAGGAAAAAGCCAATCCTTACTCCACAGTGGAACGGTTTCTTTGACTTGCTTTCCCTTGCCTTTGTTATTATAATCAATCATGCAGAATGGCCTGCCTCAGAGAATCCTGCCTTTCTGCCTGGTAAACTAAGGTGCCTTTGTTCAGAACCGTGTCCACCTATAGATGGCAGGAAGGCAGAAATGAGCACATCCCCATGCCTGAGGCTTGCCATTCTAGGTAATATTTGTAAGTTTAGTGGCCTTTTTACTTTGTTTCCTTACCTTCCCCACCTCTGATCTATAAAAGTTGACATAGGTAAGTCAGCCGAGCAGCTGTTAACCACACAAATACTATCAACTAAACTCATCAACACGAATCTCTAATTCAACTTCCCCATAGCCAGATCCCAATACTTCACACAACCCCTCCAAAGTCACATGACTGTGGGGTACTTTAGATCCAGAGCAAAAAAAAAAAAAACTATCATTATGAATTGCACTTAAGATATCTTATTTTTTGCAATTTTTACAACATATGACCACATAAGTACATCCCCTAGGGCCCTCCCAGGATCTCAGAGGAGCAGAAGCGAGTCCTAGAAGCTTAAGCTTCAACAGCTTCATGGCAAATCCACTTCTAGGCAAGGGTTACCTCCATAATCAAACACTCCCACAGTCTGGAGCCACACTGCCCACTGCCCTAGGAGAGCATCCTAGCTTCACAGCTAAATAGCTGTAAGATCTTAGACAAAGTTTTTAACCTCTGCAATTCCCTCCACTCACCTGTTAATGGAGAACACAAGAGTACCTACCTCATAGTGTTATGAGGATTCAATGACTGGCACACTAAGTATTCAGTCAATATCAGCTGTTGTCTCTGTTTAACGATGGAGTGCAAAGGCACCAGCTTACCTTTCTTTATGGAGGACTCTGCTTCCTTGCCCCCACCCACTTAGCAGATAAACTCCAAATGCTCTGGAGAAAGAAATTGGAACCTACTCCAGTCTTCTTGCCTCAGAAATCCCATAAACAGAGGAACCCCGAGGGCTACAGTCCATGGGGTTGCAAATAGCAACTCCAAATGCTCAGTTTGCATATGGATGGGACTCTTCAACCCCCTCATCTTGCTGCTGAAATCAGCGATCTTGTTACAGTGACATCTCCAGAGAACAGTCACTAAAGAAGTTTTCAAAGATCCAGGCTCCCCACATCAGCTGTTTTTTCTCCAGGTACTGCAAAAAGAAAGGCTCTCTGTGCCCTCCTGAGGGGGAAGATGCAA
Organism: Aepyceros melampus; assembly: GCA_006408695.1. Classification (NCBI taxonomy): domain Eukaryota; kingdom Metazoa; phylum Chordata; class Mammalia; order Artiodactyla; family Bovidae; genus Aepyceros; species Aepyceros melampus. The sequence continues at coordinate 332,832 of SJXQ01003447.1, forward strand.
CTTAATGAGCCAGTGGTTGGCAGATTACACATGGTAAATCCACTCCAGGCTTCCTAGCTCTTTAAATGCTTTCCTCTATCTGCTTACAAAAGATTTTTAGCTGATCAGTTTCATTTGATGGGAGCTGCTATTGAAAACAGCTTTTTTTTGGTCAACTAATCAAGCTAACAAATTGCCAACAGCCATTTGATTGTAGTGAAAGCAAGGGAATTCCAGAAAAACATGATGTTGGGAAAGACTGAGGGCAGGAAGAGAAGGGGGTGACACAGGATGAGATGGTTGGATGGCCTCGCTGACTCAATAGACATGAGTTTGAGGAAACTCAAGGAGATAGTGAGGGACAGGGAAGCCTGGTGTGCTGCAGTTCATAGGGTTGCAAAGAGTCGGACAGGACGTAGTGAGTGAACAACAAGAAGCCAGCCTATTGCCCACCCTGTAGCATCCTACCCAATCACCTGATGCCACTCTTCCAGCAGTGATTTTCTCTGTCTTGTAGCTATGAAAATTAGCTACTAGCCTGGGAAAGGGTTGGCTCTCCCTTGAGCTGACTGGCTACTTCTAACAGCGTATCCCACTCTAATAAATTTTATCCTCTCCTCATTTGGCCTCATGTCTGGATGTTCTTTTCCAACCTGTGCACGGACCAAGACACCTTCCCCCTTGGCACACGTGCTGGGCTGCTTTGACTGGCAAGGGAGGCTCACTGCATATCTGGGGTTCCAGCTACCTTCTCAGTCCTTCAGTCGTCCTCCACTTCCTCCTTCTAATTCTTCCTGTAACACACTGTTGTTCAATTTGGTTGGTGGCAAGCAGAACTTTTTAAATAAAACAAAAACAGTAGACACTTTGCATACAATAAAAGTGAATATTGTTTCGTGATATCTTTGTTTCAGTCATTTTGAGAGGGCTGGGTGTGGGCATGTGTGTGTGTGTGCGTGTGCTGGATCATGATATAAAGTATATTTCTTATAAGGGCTGTGGCCAAAAACATTAGAAAGCCACTTGTGCAAAAGACGTGATAAAGCGTAGCTTCAACTAAAGTAATTCAGCAACTTACACCAACTATGAATTTTGTTTCAGGTGACCTCAACCATCTAGCTTCAGGTGGTTAAGACTTATTTTAGTTGAGGTTCTATCAAGTAAAAGGGGTGCAATCTTCAACTGAGGGTTTGGATACTGAGGATTATTCATTCTCTTTCTCTAGGTTTTTTAGTGCTGTTAGAAAAAAGCATTCTACCCACTACTCGAGTTCTCATGACTTCGTAATGTTCTGTGTCTACAATAATGCAGTTCCCTAAATCTTGCCTTCAGTGAGTGCTGCATTACAGGTGACAATGGACAATAATTCAAAGAGTATTTGCCACTTGAGATCCAAGGGTTGTCAGAATCTCATGACTAATACAAATGGAATTTTCACTGCCCTATGCCCAGCTTCAGTTTTTCCCATCTAATGATCTGTTATCTGCATCACACTCCTCATTACCAGTTTATCAATTGGTTTCAAGCAAAAATATAAAACAAAAAAAAAAACATTAAAATCTCTGAATATCTTAGAATACTGGTAGTCAGGTGTCACTGTGATAAAGAATCCACCTGGAATTCAGGAGACCCGGATTTAATCCCTGGGTCAGGAAGATCCCCTGGAGGAGGGCATGGCAACCCATCCAGTATTCTTGCCTAGAGAGTCCCATGGTCAGAAGAGCCTGTTGGGCTACAATCCATGGGGTTGCAAAGAGTTTGACACAACTTAGCAACTAACGCTTTCACTTTAGATATACCAGAATTTGGTTCATTAATAACGAGAAACTTTCCTTTGTCTCATCTCTCGATTCTACATGTTTCTATGAGGTGGATAATACGAATGCACTTATTTCAAAGAGAGGGAGGGATGTGAGATACTGAGAAGGCAGCCTGGCCAGGTCACACTGCAAACCCCTGGGGCTTCCAAGTTTAGAACTGAGGCTGTGGCTGCTAATTCCTAGCTTGCTGATGAAGACACATGAATGATCACTTTTTATAGATCTTATGACTCCTTTGTAAGTACCAGTCATTTTAAATTCAAAGATGGTTTCTAATTCCGGCCATCAACTGGACGCCTTGGACATTCTTGCTGGAGCATTAGTATGAGTGGATGGCCTTCACATCAGACTGTGACATCTATTAATAGTTGTTTGTGGATCTTTCTCTGGACAGAAGCAGGTAAATATTTCAGGTTTAATTCGCAATACTCAGAGATGGGTGCTTGTTCATCTGGAAACTAAAGTATTTTCTGTATTTTATGTCTCACATTTTCACCCAAATAAGACAATTTTGAGTAACTCCAGGGACCCCCTTCTTCTTAGCCTTTAGGTTTCATTACAGTTTTTCTGAGTCTGGAGAAGAGGCCCTAAATAAGGCAGATGGCTACAGATTGATATCACAGTATGAGTTAACATCAAGTATGTTTTGACTTGCAGTAGGATTTGCTGGTTGGAGAAGGCAATGGCAACCCACTGCAGTACTCTTGCCTGGAAAATCCCATGGATGGAGGAGCCTGGTGGGCTGCGGTCCATGGGGTCGCTAAGAGTCGGACACTTACTGAGCGACTTCACTTTCACTTTTCACTTTCATGCATTGGAGAAGGAAATGGCAACCCACTCCAGTGTTCTTGCCTGGAGAATCCCAGGGATGGCTGAGCCTGGTGGGCTGCCATCTATGCGGTCGCACAGAGTCGGACATGACTGAAGCGACTTAGCAGCAGCAGCAGCAGGATTTGCTAGTTATCATGCTGTGGAAGAAACTTAAAAACTTCTGAGGATCAGATCTTGTCTTGAAGAGGAGTTGCTTAAATCAGTGTTTATAGTGTTTCTTCATTTGTGTGAATTTAATCTTCTGAATCACCAATATTTTCTAGCTAGGTTCTCCTTGTGATTATGTTATGGGCTTGATATTATTTTATATTATTGGCATTTCCCAGACCCACCTGAAACACACCTCCTCTCCCAATTAGATTACAAACTCCCAAAGGCAGAGCCTATAACTTAAACTTTTTATTTCTCTAAAATATCTGGTCCAATGTACACACTGCTATATTGAAAATGGATTAACCAACAAATACCTACTGTATAGCACATGGAATTCTGCTCAATGTCATATGGCAGCCTCAATGAGAGGGGAGTCTAGGGGAGAAGGGATATATAAATATGTATGTCTGAGTCCCTTCACTGTTCATCTGAAACAATCACAACATTGTTAATCAGTTATGTGTGTGTTTGATTATTCAGTTCATGTTTGACTCCTTGCGACGGCATGTACTATAACCTGCCAGGTTCTTCTGTCCATGGAATTTTCCAGGCAAGAATTCTGGAATGGGTTGCCATTCCCTTTCTCCAGGGGATCTTCCTGACCCAGGGATTGAACCCATTTCTCCTGCATTGCAGGCAGATTCTTTACCACTGAGCCACCAGGATTCCCTGTTAATCAGCTATACTCCAATATAAAGTAAAAAGTTTTAATAACAAATAAAATATCTGATCTAGTACCTTGCATTAAGTGGGTGCTTAATAAATTGCGATCATTGATTGAACCTGCAGAACCTGGAAATGTGGAGGAGATGCCAAGCAATGGGAGAAGTAAGCAAAGCCATGAGCAGAGCACCCAGAGGTTTCCGGCACATCGGTCACAAGCCAGCAGTCACCCCACTGAGGGTGACCCTTCTCCTCACTTGAAGAGAATGACTCGGTGTTTGCTGTTTGGGCTTCGTCTCCCACCCCTTCTAATTTCATCTGAGATATCTGATTGGCCACTCCGCTGTTTGTTCTGCTCACCCCTCCTCCTGCCTCTTCTGTCTCACTCTCAGACTAACAGAGTGGAAAGGTCACCTAAAGGAAACACACGACATGCCCTAACTACTGGGTCCATGCTCCACAAGGGAAACCGCCGCGATGAGAAGTCTACAAACTGCAACCAGAGTAAGCCCCACTTGCCACAACTAGAGAAAGCCTGAAGGCAGCAAAGACAACTGAGTACAGGCAAAAATAAATAAATTAATTTTAAATGTTACCTATTTTTAAAAAGGAAATACACACATATGATTGTCACACACACAGTGGGCATAACACTCAGAAAAGGCAGGCCAGGTCCCAAGGGGCACCACCTACTGCCCCCAGTCACTGATGCTGCTTTCTAAACTGGAGCTTGGACAAGAGAAACCTCAGCCCAGTCATTCAAGCATGTCTGTGATATTGTGATTCATAATAAAAAATATAAACATGGTCTTCATCCCCATTTCTGGCACAGATCTCCTGAAACCCTTGGAAATGGTCTTTTGTGAGGTCAACGAGGTAACTTTTAGAAGGCCCCTAAGGCTGGGGGCATTGACAGTGAGCCAATCATATGATTCAAGGATTGGAACTTCTAGTCCCATCCCACTGACCTCCAGGGAGAGGAAAGAGGCTAGAAACTGAGATTAATGGCCAGTGATGTAATCAACCACGCCATAAAAATCTTAAAGGATGAGGTTCTTCTGGCCTGGTGAACATGTGAAGATCTGGAGAGAGGTGGGCTCAGAGAGGGCATGGAAGCTCCACGCCCTCTCCCCATGCCCTGCCCTGTGCATCTCCTCCATCTGGCTGTTCCTAAGTTACATTTCTTCACAATAGACCAGTTATCTAGTAAGATGTTTCTCTTACTTCTGTCAGTTGCTCTAGGAAATTAATTGAACCCAAGGAGGAGGTCATGGAAACCTGCAATCTGCAAGTAGGTCAGAAGCACAGGTGACAAACTGGATGTACGATTTTTTTCTGAAGGGGCCGGTGTGGGGAGGGGTCTATTTCAGGACTGAGCTCTTAACTTGTGGAATCTGATGCTGTCTCCAACTATATGGTTTCAGGATTGAGTTGGCTTGTAGGACCCCCAGCTGGTATGAAAGGCTTGCTTGGATGTATGGGGAACCCTCCCTACCCCTTATCACCACGTTGGAATTAGGGGCAAAATGGCTAATGTTCTAAAAGGTAAAAGGCTGGTCCCATATTTGGCCTGATATTTAGAAAAGATCTGAAGAACAATTATGTTTGAGACCAACCCTAGATTTAATTCCAATACACAGATGGACCAGTGAACCTCAGCTCAGTTCAGGAACTCAGTCCTGTCCAACTCTTTGCGATTGATTCCACAGACTGCAGCACACCAGGCTTCCGTGTCCCTCACCAACTTTCGGAACTTACTCAAACTCATGTCCATCGAGTCGGTGATGCCATCCAACCATTTCCTTCTCTGTCATCCCCTTCTCCTGCCTTCAATCTTCCCCAGCATCAGGGTCTTTTCCAATGAGTCAGTTCTTCACATCAGGTGGCCAAAGGTTTGGAGTTTCAGCATCAGTCCTTCCAATAAATGTTCAGGACTGATTTCCTTTAGGATTGACTGGTTGGATCTCCTTGCACTCCAAGGGACTCTCAAGAGTCTTCTCCAACACCACAGTTCAAAAGCATCAATGCTTTGGTCCTCAGCTTTCTCTACAGTCCAACTCTCACATCCATACATGACTACTGGAAAAACTATAGCTTTGACTAGACGGACCTTTGTTGGCAAAGTAATGTCTTTGCTTTTTAATATGCCATCTAGGTTGGTCATAGCTTTTCTTCCAAGGAGAAAGCGTCTTTTAATTTCATGGCTTCTATCACCATCTGCAGTGATTTTGGAGCCCCCCAAAAATAAAGTCTCTCACTGTTTCCATAGTTTCTCCATCTATTTGCCATGAAGTGATGGGACCAGATGCCATGATCTTCGCTTTTTGAATGTTGAGTTTTAAGCCAACTTTTTCACTCTCCTCTTTCATCAAGAAGCCCTTAAATTCTTCACTTTCTGCCATAAGGGTGGTGTCATCTGCATATCTGAGGTTATTGATATTTCTCCTGGCAATCTTGATTCCAGCTTGTGCTTCATCCAACCCAGGATTTTACATGATGTACTCTGCATAGAAGTTAAATAAGCAGGGTGACAATATATAGCCTTCATGTACTCCTTTCCCAATTTGGAACCAGTCTGTTGTTCCATGTCCAGTTCTAACTGTTGCTTCTTGACCTGCATACAGATTGCTCAGGAGGCAGGTAAGGTGGTCTGGTATTCCCATCTCTTTCAGAATTTTCCAGTTTGTCGTGATCCACACGGTCAAAGAATTTAGCATAGTCAATAAATCAGAAATAGATGTTTTTTTGGAACTCTCTTGCTTTTTCCATGATCCAATGGATGTTGGCAATTTAATCTCTGATTCCTCTGCCTTTTTTCTAAATCCAATTTGAACATCTAGAGTTCTTAGTTCACATACTGTTGAAGCCTTCCTTGGAGAATTTTGAGTATTACTTTGCTAGCATGTGAAATGAGTGTAATTGTGCAGTAGTTTGAATATTCTTTAGCATTGCTCTTCTTTGTAACTGAAATGAAAACTGACCTTTCCCCATCCTGTGGCCACTGCTGAGATTTCCAAGTTTGCTGGCATATTGAGTGCAGCACTTTCACAGCATCATCTTTCAGGATTTGAAACAGCTCAACTGGAATTCCTCACCTTCACTAACTTTGTTCATAGTGATGATTCCTAAGGCCCACTTGACTTTGCATTCCAGGATGTCTGGCTCTAGGTGAGTGATCACACCATCATGGTTATCTGGGTCATGAAGATCTTTTTTGTACAATTCTTCTGTGTATTCTTGCCATCTCTTAATATCTTCTGCTTCTGTTAGGTCCCTACCATTTCTGTCCTTTATTTAGCCCATCTTTGCATGAAATGTTCCCTTGGTATCTCTAATTTTCTTGAAGAGATCTCTAGTCTTTCTCATTCTATTGTTTTCCCCTATTTCTTTACACTGATCACTGAGGAAGGCTTTCTTATCTCTCCTTGCTATTTGGAACTCTGTATTCAAGTGGGTATATTTTTCCTTTTCTCCTTGCCTTTAGCTTCTCTTGTTTTCTCAGCTATTTGTAAGGGCTCCTCAGACAACCGTGTTGCCTTTTTGCATTTCTTTTTCTTGGGGGTGGTCTTGATCACTGCCTCCTGTACAATGTCACTAACCCCCATCCATAGTTCTTCAGACACTCTATCAGGTCTAATCCCTTGAAGTGGAACTTCCTAATGGAAGTTTGTCACTTCCATTGTATAATCATAAGGGATTTGATTTAGGTCATACCTGAATGCTGCTACTGCTACTGCTGCTGCTAAGTCGCTTCAGTCGTGTCCAACTCTGTGCGACCCCACAGACGGCAGCCCACCAGGCTCCCCTGTCCCTGGGATTCTCCAGGCAAGAACACTGGAACGGGTTGCCATTTCCTTCTCCAATGCGTGAAAGTGAAAAGTGAAAGTGAAGTCGCTCAGTCATGTCCGACTCTTAGCAACCCCATGGACTGCAGCCTAGCAGGCTCCTCCATCCATGGGATTTTCCAGGCAAGAGTACTGGAGTGGGGTGCCATTGCCTTCTCCGCATACCTGAATGGTCTAGTGGTTTTCCCTACTTTCTCCAATTTAAATCTGAATTTGCAACAAGAAGTTCATGACCTGAGCCACAGTCAGCTCCCGGTCTTGTCTTTGTGACTGTATAGAGCTTCTCCATCTTTGGCTGCAACGAATGTAATCAACTTGATTTCAGTATTGACCATCTGGTGATGTCCCTGTGTAGGGTCTTCTCTTGTGTTGTTGGAAGAGGGTGTTTGCTATGACCAGAACACTCTCTTGGAAAAACTCTATTAGACTTTGCCCTGCTTCATTTTGTACTCCAGGGCCAAATTTGTCTGTAACTCCAGGTATCTCTTGACTCCCTACTTTCGCATTCCCGTCCCCTATGATGAAAAGGACATTTTAAGGGGTGTTAGTCCTAGAAGGCCTTGTAGGTCTTCATAGAACTGTTCAATTTCAGCTTCTTTAGCATTACTGGTTGGGGCATAGACTTGGATTGCAGTAATATTGAATGGTTTGTCTTGGAAACGAACAGAGATCATTCTGTCATTTTTGAGACTGCATCCAAATACTGCATTTCAGACTCTTTTGTTGACTATGAGGGCTACTCCATTTCTTCTAAGGGATTCTTGCTCACATTAGTAGGTACTATGGTCATCTGAGTTAAATTCACCCATTCCAGTCCATTTTAGTTCACTGATAACCTAAAATATTGATGTTCACTCTTGCCATCTCCTGTTTGACCACTTCCAATTTACCTTGATTCATGGACCTAACATTCCAAGTTCCTATGCAATTTTGTTCCTTATAGCATCAGACTTTACTTCCATCACCAATCAAATCCACAACTGCGTATTATTTTTACTTTGGCTCCATCTCTTCATTATTTCTGGAGTTATTTCTCCACTGTTCTCCAGTAGCATATTGGGCATCTACCAACCTGAGGATTTCATCTTTCAGTTTCCTATCTTTTTGCCTTTTCATAGTGTGGACTAATAGTCCCAGCTGAACTCAGCAGAATTAATCCATTTAAAATATTTGTCCAGCGGCTACACTGCCAAGACCTCAATGAGGTGTATACAGAGATGACAGACAGGTGTACAGACACAGTACACTGTCTAGAGGAGGAGATTAAAAAAAATGTATCTGATAAATTATAAACAACCTAAAATGTGGTCAATGTCATAAAAGAGAGATGCAAAGCAAGTGCTGTGAGAATTCGGAATGGACAACTGAATAGACAATTCCCATGTGTTTTCAGGAAAGCGCTGTGGGCCAAGAAAGTTGCAAAATATCCTGAATATTCTGGCTCCTTCCTTACCACTTGGAACAGTCCCACAGAGCTAACTGAGAGACCCTCTCCCAGGCTTAAGTTCTCAGTACTTAGGAGAACTTAACTCCTCAGGTCTCAGTACTCTTAGAATAAAACATAATTCTCAACTTTTAATTTGTGCATTTTTTCAATCAATAGTGTAAAACCAGGTTTTCCTTCTTATTCCATTTATCCCTGCTTAAGCTTTATTTTAAAAGTACCTACCATCTTTTCCCAGTATTTCTAAAGAAAATGTAATTAGGAAGGACATTTTCATCATTTTCACGTGTCTATTCCTCCCCTCAGATTTCCAGGCTACTTGAAAATTATGTGTTTTTCATGCCCTGCACCAAGTAGATGAGAGACTTCTCCCTCTTCATTGGCCTCATGTTATTCCTCTCAGATTTTTCAGATACTATGTGATGATGTTTATCAGTCTTCAGTACTTTTTGATCTTCCTTTCTTTACCACAGATCAACCGTTTTTTGTGGGCCAATAGAAACGCCAGGCTAAGAACTCCAGGAGCCAGCCAGTATCTCTATAGCAATTAAGAGTGACTTTCCTGATAGTCCAGTAGTTAAGATTGCACACTTCCACTGCAGGGAGACACAGATTTGATCCCTGGTCTAGGAACTAGATCTCACATGCTGCATAGTGCTGCCAAAATGTTAAAAAAGAAAGAAAGAAAGAGAAGATATGAATTCTCAATTTGTTGCCTTTGTTTCTGTTGCTAACATTTACCAAGCCAAATGCACAAAGCCAGGTGAAAAAGATTTGTTTATGTATTTCCTGCCTAAAGAAAGCAAGCCTCACTGACATGTTGCCCATGGATTCAGCTAGGAGCAGTTCCTATAACCACAGATATTGTTTGGGTGTTGAATTTCTACTAATAATTGTAATCGCATTTCTTGCTTGCCTACCAGGCTCTTTATGGGTGATAAATTTCTAGGATTTCTCCTTGCAGAAACTGTTTGTCTATCTTATCCTCTTTCCTCTTCTGATAAATTATAAGCATAGATGTATATGTAAGTATCTGTTGGCTTCCTATGTGCAGGTAACTCCACTGTCAATCACCGTTACCTATAGTTGTGACCCTCTTAACCCCACTCTGCTTTTGGAAACTCCAGCTCCCTGAAAATTTCCTCTCCCCTGTAACAACTTGTGTCTTAAAGTGATGGAGAACACCTCACAGCCATCACCGCGACCCCATCCCTTGCTCAGCCAACACTGGTGCCCTCTGCTTTTGAGGCATGCATCCCACTCAGACATGAAAGGAGCCCCTTTGTGCTGTGCCTGCTGGCCTGGCATCAATGCTGATGGGATGGACCTGAAGGGCAGCAGAAAATGCCATCCAAAGTGACTGTAGGAGTTCAGGACATGCCACCCCCAAACACGCTTTTGTATATGAATTATTTTGCACTATTACTGTTGTTTGTCTTCCCTTTTGGCTCAGTTGGTAAAGAATCTGCCTGCAATGCAGGAGACCTGAGTTCATTTCCTGGGTTGAGAAGATCCCCTGGAGAAGGGAAAGGTTACCCTCTACAGTATTCTGGCCTGGAGAATTCCATGGACTGTATAGTTCATGGGGTCACAAAGAGTCGGCCATGACTTAGTGACTTTCAATCATTCATTACTGTTGTTTAGTCAACCAGTCATTTCTGACTCTTTGCAACTCCATGAACTGTAGCCCTTCAGGCTCTTCTGTCCATGGAATACTCCAGGCAAGAATACTGGAGTGGGTTGCCATTTCCTCCTCCAGGGGATCTTCCTGACCCAGGGATCAAACCCGAGTCTCCTGCACTGCAGGTGGATTCTTTACCCCTGAGTGATGAGGGAAGCCTGACAGGCGATTTAATCAGCTAAACCACTTGAAAACCAGCAAATGCTGGGAAGACTTTCTCTGAATTCCCTTTATCTGCCTAAAAACAGATCCTCTAAGAGGAACTTGAATGTCATAAACCCTCTCCCCCAGGAGTTTCACCAACCAGGAAGCAATGATCTTTCTCACCGGGGAGGAGACTAGAAGTTGACACCACACTCAAACTTTGTCCCAAACTGTCACACCTCCCATGTATCCAAGGGCCCACTCATCCTTCCTAAAAATCATTTACTCCCCTGAGAGGCCTACATTCCTCCTCCCTTCCCCCAGTTAAGATGGTATAGGCATTACAGTAACCAATTCACAATACGTACATATCAAATCATTATGCTGCACCCCTTAAACCTCTACTGTGCTGTATGTCAATTGTACCTCAATAAAACTGGAAGAAAAACTAAAACAAAAATAATAATAAAATTAAAACAATTTTTCAAGATGGTATTGAATCCTGAATTCTAAACCAGCTCATACTGCTACTGCAAAGTCTGCAACTGAGTCGCTTCAATCGTGTCCGACTCTGTGCGACCCTAGAGACGGCCTCCCACCAGGCTCCCCCGTCCCTGGGATTCTCCAGGCAAGAACACTGGAGTGGGCTGCCATTTCCTTCTCCAATGCATGAACCAGCTCGTAAGTTACTCATTTTCTCCCCTATCTCCCTTGCATACATGACATATATGGGTCAACAAAACTCTGTGTGGTTTTCTCTTATTAATCTCTCTTTTATTACAGCATGTGTCTGACTCTTTGTGACCCTATGGGCTATACTCTGCCAGGTTCCTCTGTCCATGGGATTCTCCAGGCAGGAATACTGGAATGAGTTGCCATTTCCTACTCCAGGGGATCTTCCAGACCCAGAGATCAAACTATCTCTTGAGTCTCCAGCATTGGCAGGCGGATTCTAACCACTGCACCACCTGGGAAGCCCCTTTTATTACAGGGGTCTCAGCTAAGCACTCAGAAGGATAGAGGGAAAATTAGCTTTCCTACCCCTAGACACCAAGGCCAGAAACCAACATAGCTGACACAGGATGCCCTTCCGCCTGCATCTGAGAGCAATAGAGCTGCTGTCCGAGCCAAGGGCAACATTTCCTATGGTTTCCGAAGCTTCTGATGCCCCTCTTTGCCATTAGTGAAGCCTTCTCCTCCTCTCCTTGCTCCTCCTGCTGCTATGGAAGAAATCGTTGCTCCACTAGAACTGGAGACGCCACTGGCATGCAGAAGCCCCCTAAGTGCCAGAGCTCTGCAGGTGCCCCTGCCTCTCTGCCACTTTGTTATTCTGTTTCCCCCGCTCTCAGAACAATGCTGCCTTGTACTCCCAATGTTTCAAAGAGAGTCTGTGCACAGACAGCTCTTCCTTTGTTATTCCAATAACTCTCCCCACCCCCAGCCAGGAATTAAGGCCTTCCCTTCTCTTCAGCACCTGTGTGTGTGTGCTAAGTCACTTCAATCCTGTCCAGCTCTTTGCCACCCCTAAGGGCTGTGGCCCATTAGGCTCCTCTGTCCATGGGATTCTCCAGGCAAGAATACTGGAGTGGATTGCCACGTGCTCCTCCAGGGGATCTTCCCGACCCAGGGATCAAACCCACGGCAGATTATTTACCACCGAGCATCTTTGCCATTAGTGAAGCCTTCTCCTCCTCTCCTTGCTCCTCCTGCTGCTATGGAAGAAATCGTTGCTCCACTAGAACTGGAGACGCCACTGGCATGCAGAAGCCCCCTAAGTGCCAGAGCTCTGCAGGTGCCCCTGCCTCTCTGCCACTTTGTTATTCTGTTTCCCCCGCTCTCAGAACAATGCTGCCTTGTACTCCCAATGTTTCAAAGAGAGTCTGTGCACAGACAGCTCTTCCTTTGTTATTCCAATAACTCTCCCCACCCCCAGCCAGGAATTAAGGCCTTCCCTTCTCTTCAGCACCTGTGTGTGTGTGCTAAGTCACTTCAATCCTGTCCAGCTCTTTGCCACCCCTAAGGGCTGTGGCCCATTAGGCTCCTCTGTCCATGGGATTCTCCAGGCAAGAATACTGGAGTGGATTGCCACGTGCTCCTCCAGGGGATCTTCCCGACCCAGGGATCAAACCCACGTCTCTTGCATTCCAGGCAGATTATTTACCACCGAGCCACCAGGGAAGCCTTCTGCATCTAGCAGTAAGATCAAACTACACCTGTATTCAGAAAAACACAGAGCATTCTCTCATATGCATTTTAATATACTTGGATACATGAGGTTTATAACCACGAAGGATCTTAGATAAGCAACTATCTGGCCAAAGTTTATCCAGAGGCAATCCAATAGGCAATAAAACACACCCATACATAGCAGTAGGTGTGTGTGCAAAGTTGTTTCAGAAGGGCTGTAGCTAGCCAGGCTCCTCGGTCATGGGATTCCCCAGGCAAGAATACTGGAGTGGGTTGCCATGCCCTCCTCAAGGGTATTTTCCCAACCCAGGAATCGAACCCAAGTCTCTTATGTCTCCCGCATTGGCAGGTGGGTTTTTAACCATCAGCACCTGAGGGGAGCTAACAGACCACAGCCTGGGACCTGCTGGTATCTCTCCCTCCCAAGATGATTCAAAGAGGTTAGGCTCCTCAGTCTGGCAGACAACTTCCACTGTGCCCCAACATTTCTGAACCCCAAGGAAAGACTCTCCCTATCTCAAGCTGCTCTCCATGCCTCCCAAGCCCCTGTATTCACAGGTGGTCCAAGGAGATGACCTGCAAAGTTGTGAGTGCCTGTAAGAAGGGACGGTGAGTTTTCATTCTCTGGATGGGTACAGAGGAGCTGAACCATCAGCAGGACCACTAACTGCTTTCATCAGAGGAAACCTGATCGACTAGGGGAAGAGCTTCTTGAGGTCCATAGCATTGGGAAACACACCTCAACTTGACCAAGTCATCCTTCATCCAGAGATTTCTGAAGATGAGAGATTTGGAGGTGTTACAACAACAGGATGAGTCAGAATCATGGTGAAGTTAGCAAGCCTAGAAAAAAGATGGGGGCCCGCTACTCCACCCTAGATCCCTGCAGTCTTCAAAGGGTGGAGAAGAGAGAGAACAGAAGCCGTGGAATGTGCCCAAGGACATGGATGAAGGGATGGCCCATCTGGAAGAGACTTAGGATTGTGGATCATTGTCAGGGACCAAAGAGAGGCACAGCTGACCCCTCAGCATTGGAGGGGTTGTTGTTCAGTCGCTTAGTCATGTCCGACTCTTTGTGGCCCCATGGACTGTAGCCTGCCAGGCTCCTTTGTCCATGGGATTTCCCAGGCAAGAATACTGGAGCAGGTCATCATTTCCTTCTCCAACATTGTTGGAGGGGGTTGGGGTGCAACTGAACCTGGCAGAGACCACACTAGTTGATTGAAGCCACCAGCAGCACATGCAGACAACTGGGCGAGGGTAGGACCAGGGCAGCCTCCCTCTTCACACATGCTCTTCCCATGGAAGGTGAGCCCGGCCATCACCCTATTCCCCCATTCCCAACATATGGGAGTAGCTAGAGCCTGGGACAGAGCAGGGGAGGGGAGGCCCTGGAAACAGACCTGCGGCTCACTCATACACGTACACACACACACACACACACACACTCCTCCAAGGTACAGGATTCAGAGCAAAAACAAAGGTAAACCTTCACCTCCTCCCCCTTCTCCGAGTCCCCGGAACCAAAGACTGGATGGAGTAGGTAGAGACTCCAATTGCCAATAAGATGTCAATTAAATTAAATTAGGCTGTCCTGAGGATAAATAATAACTGAAAATGACTGGGAAGCTATCAATTCTGCCCAAGACATTTTTATGGGTGGGAAAGATCTCCTGGAGAAGGAACTGACGACCCCAGTATTCTTGCCTGGAGAATTCCACAGACAGAGAAGCCTGGTGGGCTAGAGTCCAGGGGGTCACAAAAGAGTCTGGACACAATTTAGCAACTCAACAATAGCAGCAACCAAGTGAAGCAGAGATCCAGCGCTGCACAGCGGGGACAGTAACTAGAGGAAAAGAAAACCGAACCCCGCCCAGTTCACAGCACTCAGGAAACAAGCCCCACACGCGGTGCCCCTCTTCAACACACCTCAAATCTAACACCTTTCTTTCCAGGGCTTAAAGGTGTTGCACAAGGCTGAGATTAGAAAAAATACAGCGAAAATTTTCAGGAATTATTTTTTACGTCCCAAATTGACTTGGCTGCCTTTTATATCCACAAACTACCCCAAGATGGTATTTTGCCCTTGCCTGCATCTCTGTACCTTCTAAGTTGAAGCTGTGGCTGTATTGGAATAAAAACCGAGAATATGGAGAAACTATAAATAGTGTGAAGTATTCTTATTCCTTCTTCCTCCCACTTTAACCACTGCTCCTGCCTCTGCCTAAAAAAGACACTTGGAACATCTAGTCAGCAATGAATAGACTTCTCTTCATTGAAATATTCTCTTGCAGCATGATCTGCTTGATCAACTTAAGATACAATGAAATCACATCTTGTTCTTTAATTAATCCCCCAAAGCCATGTCTTTCCCTACCCACAAGGAACTGCCTCTTTTCTGAGATTCCCAAAAACCCAGTGATTTTTTAAATCTGAAGGGAATGAGTCTAGGTGGTCCACACTGTCCCCATGCTCCTGCCTGCCCCAAGGTGTCACTATTGAACATTGGTCCTGCACAGTCCGGCGCCCAAAACGTTTGCCACTGCAGTGATGCTCCGACTGAACAGGCTCCCCATAGCCTTGCTTTATAACGGCTCTCACATGCTAAGGCACTGTTCTTCAGAACCAGAATTAAGGTGGCACTAACAGTAAAGAACCTGCCTGCTAATGCAGGAGATGTCAGAGACTCGAGTTCCATCCCTGGGTGGGGAAGATCCCCTGGAGAAGGCAACCCACTCCAATATGCTTGCCTGGGTAATCTCATGGACAGAGGAGCCTGGCAGGCTACAGTCCATGGGGTTGCAGAGTCAGACACGACTGAAAAAACTGAGCACACACGTCCCAGCATTTCCCCAAAACCCTGTGGGCCTTTGTGATGAGTCCCTGGCACCTAACACAAAACAGGTCCCCTCTACCGATAGGAGTTAACTTGTTAAAGCAAACAAACAATCTGTTAAGCCAAAAGATCCTGTTACAGCCTTCAAAAAGGCCTTGCGTTAAACATAATAGAGATTTCACTCAAATGACTCTTTTCTGAACAAAAATCTACTTCCAAAATTGCTGTAGCCACCTACAGAGTGAACTATTGAAAATTTCTCTTGTTAAAAACAGTCTGATCAGGCTCCCTATTTTACATTTCACCTCTCAGGTAATAAATTTGGTACCACTGAGGAACTTCTGGAGGGACACTGAGTTTTAAATCTGAAATGACAAGTATGTTCTTCCTTCACTGAACAAATGGTAATTTGGTGCCATATTGTTGAGTTGTAACCTGTATGCCACTAGATCCACTCTCCCCCTCCTCTGTGTCTGGAAATCCTTTTCCTGAGTTCACAGTTGGGCTTGGCCAATGAGAGGAACCTGTCAGAGGTAAGAAGTGACTACTACACACCCCTTTCTCCGGATGGGCGGCCCTGTCTGTGTAGCTCCCCTTCTCAAGCTTCTGATGCCGTGGCTCCCAGCTCTTGCCACCCCTCAAGGCACCAAACTAGCCCTGGTTGGTTTCCTGCCCATGCCTTGAGAAACATCCCTTTGGCTAGATTATCTTTGCATTTCCAAGTTTGCAGGTGCCATCGGAGAAGGCAATGGCACCCCACTCCAGTACTCTTGCCTGGAAAATCCCATGGACGGAGGAGCCTGGTAGGCTGCAGTCCACGGGGTCGCTAAGAGTCGGACACAACTGAGCGACTTCACTTTCACTTTTCATTTTCATGCACTGGAGAAGGAAATGGCAACCCACTCCAGTGTTCTTGCCTGGAGAAGCCCAGGGACGGGGGAGCCTGGTGGGCTGCCATCTCTGGGGTCACACAGAGTCGGACACGACTGAAGTGACTTAGCAGCAGCAGCAGCATCTGTTTCCTGCTAGAACCCAGAGCTATATATCAGGAGTAAGAGGGAAACAGTATCTGTTCTTTAAGCACTGAACCAATGCTTCTGATTATTGCAACTAGGTACACCAAATGCTCTCCCCTATGGCCAGGTTCAAGACCAACCATAACTCTATCCCTAGGCCTGAACTTCAAACAGACCCCTCTCCTAATACCAAGTTTGTTATTGTGGGACCTTAGGGTGAATTATTTCTTCTTCTTCTTTAATATATATTTATTTATTTGACTGAGTCAGATCTTAGTTGAGGCATGTGGGATCTTTGTGGCGGGGTGTGGGATTCAGAGCATGAAGGCTCAGTAGTTTCGGCTCAAGGACTTAGTTGCCCTGTGGCATGTGGAACCTTAGTTCCCAAACTAGGGATCAAACCCATGCCCCTGCATTGCAAGGCAGATTCTTAAACTAATGGACCACCAGGGAAGTCCCAGGGTGAATTATTCCTCCCAAGCAAAACTCAACAGCTCTTGGCTAATGGCAAGTTGATTTTCAATGAACTGGCCTTTCAGCATATTGAATATATTTTGGCAAGTTGGTTTTAGGTGAAGTGACTTGCTTCCGCCCTCACTACTCCTGCACCTTCCATGTGCATCTATCTCTTAGCTGTCTTGAAGATTCTTCCACTACATTGCAGGATCCTCTGAGAGGGAGAATCATAAGCTACTGTCTTTTTGTGTTTTCCCCAGACATCTCCTAGGGCCCAGGTACATTGTTTTGCACAAATAGCTACTCAGTAATTGTTTGCAAAAGAAAAGTGAATGAATTAAAAAAAAAAAGATACAGTGAAACACTGAAGCAAAGATAGACAGAATCCATCAGAGATATACAAACTGTTACATGTAGACAAAGAGGGTTTCTATTTCCTTGTGAAAGATCACTGAGAAAGGAAGAGCAGAGGAGGAAGGGGAAGAAGGAAGGTTTCAGAAGGGAAAGAAGAAGGGAAAAGGAAAATTAAGAAGGAAAGGAAATATAAAAATCTGAACTAAAATAAAAATTATATGCCTGTCTAATCATTGATATACATATGCGTGCACACGCCTGAAAGGGTTTTGTCACTAACACAACTCAATTATCTCTAATAAAGCTATTCTTTAAAATCACTAGTAATCACATAAATAACACTGGACATGTACCTTCTTGAACAATATTTTCCAACTATGATTCTCAAACTCTACGCAGATTATTTTCACTCTCCCCAGAAAAATGTCTCTTGAAATTCAAAACTCAAACCAGAAGCCTGACCAGGATCCAAACATGAATATGGTGAAACTGTCTCCGATTTCTAAAATAGGACCAGAGAAATGACTTTCCCGGCAGTATTTTTAGCGCATGAGGGGAGGCGCTCCCTGTGCTGCTTCTTGGCAGGCTCGCAGTCTGCCACTCCTGAGCCTGTCCCCTGAATCCTCCCGTCATTCGGCTTCTGCACCCGTCAGCATCTGCACTCATGCCTGCAAGCCAGTGAAGAGGTGCGCCCGGCTTACTGGAGCTCCTTTGCCTGAAGTGGGGACATTTAAGCCAGCAAGACCTCATCCCCGTGACAACTGTGCTGAGAATAAAAGACTCCATTTATCCCCAGTTATGAAGCACCAGGAGCAACCCAGTTGCAAAAAAAAAAAGCTAATTCACATACTACATATTTCATTGGTCCCTGGAAAAGCAAATGTAATCCTCCTCTTTCTACAGATCAGGAAAAGAGAGACTCAGAGGGCTGAAATAACATGCCCAGTTCCCCAGCTAGTTAACAGTCAAAGTAATACTTACTGAAAACCCAGCATCTGTGTTACATGAACTGTTTATTGTGCCCTGTTGCTCAGTGATCCTTGCAACAAACCCCAAAGGTAGGCTGAATAGGAGTTATCATATTCCCACACCACAGAATGGAAAACTGAGGTTCAGAGAAGAAAAACTCTCTAAACTTACACATCCGGAAAGGTGCTGAGCCGGTGACTCCTGAGCTGGGGAAGTGTGCAGCCCACTGGCTCTGATTGCAGGGGTGGGGGAGGGGGGTGAGGCGGGGAAAACCTCTTCCTCTGCACTGTGTGTCAAAGAACAAAAAGCCAGGACAGCCTGGGGAGGAAGTCAAGAGTAGTAAAACACAACGGTAGCCCAGTATCTGGATGATCCTTAGATAACTGGGTGGCTCATGGGCAAGGGTGCGAAGGGAGCGGAGTGGGAGGGAAATAATTGACAACTGCTTATGGAAACCTCTTCCTTGCAAAGCAATGACTCAGAGAAGCTGAGTGAACATATGTCCCATTTCTCTGGGACCATCGCAATCTAGGCTGTTGTCCTGGAATAACTAGGTACGGTGCCCTCTTTTATTCTCAAAAGCATTTTGCCTTGTACAATAAATCATATAGTCACCCTAAATACAGAGATTTGTATCTCATAATGTTCTAAAGCCAAATGCTCATCCTGCCTTATTCCACACTCCCCAGGGTAACTGCAGTGCTGACTTTGATCAAACAGGTGCCTCACGATCCAGGAACGACAGGAACACACAAGGGCAGGGGCCAAGTTGCTTGTGGCATTTGCCCTCCCTCAATATTTTCAAGTTGGTGAACACAACAGCACGTCGTGTTTTTCCCAGGTGCACTGCAACTGAGACTCCCTAGAAACTTTCCCCAAGCCATGTCATTGCTAAGAGACACAAAAGATATCCTGCTGCTGGAGCTCTTTGTTGCTATAATCATGAGACTAAAATAGGAGTAAAAGCAGCAGCTTCACTTTTTAAAAATCACACATATACAAGATACAATCCAAGAGAATATTTTAAGTTTTTAGATTCTTTTTTTAAAAAAAGGAAAATAATGTCACCTTCCTTAGCACTACAAGAGATGAAGGAGATGATCAGAGGAGTTGAAATACGTTTCATCTACTTTCAGACACGGCAGCTCAATGTTGAACATTTTAAAATCGGCGCATGAGTGTATAGTTTCCTATGTAGCCCGTCTGTCTTCTAATTGCCTTTAAAGGGACCAACAGTAAAAGCCAGAAGTCTTTCCAAGCCCCTGGGCTGCACCCCAGGACAGCACATCACATACTTTCCTGCATCAGCAGATCGACTTACACATGTGTGAGAGCCCTGCCTGCCCTTCAAGGATCCATTACTGTGTTTTCCAGGCACCTATGGGTCTCCGCCCTCTGATTTCTCACTCACTGGCTTCAAAGGCCACTCTCAATGTCATCAAGATTAAACCAGGTCTCAGGGAGGCAACATAATGCTGCAGTTAAGAGCTTGAGCTTCAGAGTTCAAGCCCTGGGTCCAAATCCCAAAGCTGCCATTTACAAGCCTTGTGACGACGGTCAAGTTATTTACCTCCTGTCTGTAAAACGGGGACAATGATGGTACATAACTCAAGGGCTGGTGTGGAGACTCCAGCAAATAATTCAGGGCAAACCACAGAGTGCTGGGCACCCAGTATGTGCTCAGAATGGATCCATTATCCATTCTCACAAGCCAAACAGGACCTAAAACTTAAGTTTACTTAAAATCATCACAGTAGGGACTTCTCTGGTGGTCCAGTGGCTAAGACTCTGAGCTCCCAATCCAGGGGGCCCAGGTTTGATTCCCGGTCAGGGAACTAAATCCTACATGCTGCAACTAAAGATTCCATGTGCTGCGGCTAAGACCTGGTGCAGTCAAATAGATAACTATTAAGAACAACAACAAAACAACAATCAACATATTTCTTTTAAAAAAAATCATCATAGTAAGAGTGAGGTTTTCATAGAAAGAAGGCAGAGTTTGCAATCAGAAAATCTGATTCACTTATATGGTTTTGGCTTAATTTATTTGAATCTCGATTATTTTCTGCTGCTGCTGCTAAGTCACTTCAGTTGTGTCAGACTCTGTGAGACCCCATAGACGGCGCCCTCCAGGCTCCCCCATCCCTGGGATTCTCCAGGCAAGAACACTGGAGTGGGTTGCCATTTCCTTCTCCAATGCATGAAAGTGAAAAGGGAAAGTGAAGTCGCTCAGTCGTGTCCGGCTCTTAGCAGCCCCATGGACTGCAGCCCACCAGGTTCCTCCGTCCTCTCACCCCTAAAACAATGACAAGAAGATCATGGGGTCAAAGAGAGGCTCCAACAAAATAAAGAAAAATGTTTTGTAAACCCAAATATTTTTTATTAGTGTCACTTCAGTCATGTCTGACTCTCTGAGACTCTATGGACTGTAGCCCGCCAGGCTCCTCTGTCCATAGGATTCTCCAGGCAAGAATACTGGAGTGGGCTGCCATGCCCTCCTCCAGGGGATTTTCCTCCCCCAGGGATCAAACCCGCATCTCCTATGCCTCCTGCATTCGCAGTTGAGTTCCTTACCACTAGCACCATCTGGCGGAGAAGGCAATGGCACCCCACTCCAGTACTCTTGCCTGGAAAATCCCATGGATGGAGGAACCTGGAGGTTTGCAGTCCACGGGGTCGCTGAGGTTTGGACAAGACTGAGCGACTTCACTTTCACTTTTCACTTTCATGCACTGGAGAAGGAAATGGCAACCCACTCCAGTGTTCTTGCCTGGAGAATCCCAGGGACGGGGGAGCCTGGTGGGAGGCCATCTGTGGGGTCGCACAGAGTCGGACACGACTGAAGCAACTTAGCAGCAGCAGCACCATCTGGGAAGCCCTTTTTTAGTATTGAGTTAGCTAAAAAGTTCCTTTGGGTTTTTCCATAACATCTTATAGAAAAACTCAAGGAACTTTTTAGCCAACCCAATATTATTACTAAAAATCAAAATGAGACTAAGAACACATCATCTACCCAAACCTGAAGGCTAAGATAACTAAAATGCCCAGTTTCTCAGCTGGAGAGCTCCACATTTCAGGAGCAGGCTGCATGGCTGCAGTACACACTGAAACATGGGAGTTCCCTTCTAGTGAAACACTCTATTCCTGCCAACTCCCCTAGATTTAAAAAAAAAAAAAATGAGGAGGAGGAGGAGGTGACATGGATTTCTATGCCCACAATTCCCAATCAGAAGCAAGAGATGAAATTGTAAACACTCTCCCTCTTAGAAACCCTCTTTACAGTGCAAAGGAATAGAGACCAGCTTAGCTTGCTGGGGAATTGCCAGCCACTCTGTCACGTGGTACAGTGGTAAAGAATCCACTTGCCAATGCAGAAGATATGAGATGTAGGTTCGATCCCTGGGTTAGGAAGATCCCCTGAAGTAGGAAATGGCAACCCGCTCCAGCATTCTTGCCTGGGAAATCCCATGGACAGAGGAGCTAGACGGGCTATAGTCCAGGGTGTCAGAGAGTCAGACATGACTTATCAACTAAACAACTGTCATGTATGCTTTTGGGGGCAAGGGTTCGATGAAGACATTGTTTGAAAGAAAGATGAAGTAGGGACTTCCCTGGTGACCCAGCAGTTAAGAATCTGCCTTGCAATGCAGGGGAAGCAGATTCAATCCCTGGTCAGGGAACTAAGACCCCACATGCTGCAGAGCTACTGAGCTCACATATCACAACTAGGGAGTCCATAAATCGCAGCAGAAGATCCTACCAATGCAAAGATTTCAAATGCCGCAATTAAGACCTGATGCAGCCAAAGAAAGAAAGAAAGATGAAGAGAAGGAACACAATTGGCATCCTTATTTAATGCCTATAAGAAGGGTCTAAGAGGGGTCTATAAATCACATCCATAGCAAGAAAACAGTCACCTCCAAAGAAATGTTTAAAGGCAAATGCTTTTAAAAGCCCCATCTGGGACTCCTAGGTCACTCTAGTGGTAAAGAACACACCTACCACTCCAGCAGACATAAGAGACATGGGTTCAGTCCATGACTGGGTTGGGAAGATCCAGTGCAGAAGGGCATCATGACAACCCACTCCAGTATCCTTGCCCAGGAAATCCCGTGGCAGAGGAGCCTGGTGGGCTACAGTCCAAAGGGTCACAAAGAGTCAGACACGACTGAAGCAACTTAGCACACACATGTGCTTTTAAAATTAACACCGAATCTACAGTCTTTCATATGCTACATTATGGAAACCTCCTGTTAAAGTTTTTCCATTATTTCATGCAATATTAGACACCTGTAGATAATTACTTTTAGCACTCTTTGGGAAAAAAAAACTGCAGCATTTATTTTTCAAACAGGAAACTGAAGCACAGAGAGGTTAGGTTATGACAGTCCTCTCTTCACCTAGCAGTGTCACCACAGTAGTTCTAAATCCTTCTGTGTGTAATCAACAAAACAGCACATGAAGAGCATAACTGTAAATAACCAGGCCAATTTTGATTTACCTGCGTTCTCCAGACAACTGGCTTTGTGGAATATGTCAGTTCTCACCACTATCTCTGCTGTAGCACCCATGGAAATAGCTAAAATACCTACAGATTATCTTACTATAGAGCTTTTGGAAAATAAATGCAAAAATCATTTAGGAATAACAATTACAAAGCTCAGTGAATATTTTCACAAGGAACCCAAAATTCTCAGGGTAAACAATCTGTGTCTGTTTGCTACGTCACGTACAAGACAGAAGAATTTGGGACTTCCCTGGTTGTCAAGTGGTTAAGATTCCATTCTGCCAACGCAAGGGACACGGGTTTGGTCCCTGATCCAGGAACTAAGCCCACATGGCTTGGGGCAACTAAGGCTGTGGGCCTAACTACTGAAGCCCATGAGCTCTAGAGCCCGTGCCCGGCAGCAAGAGAGGCCACGACACTGAGAAGTCCACGTACCACAACGAAGAGTAGCCCCTGCTCACCACAACTAGAGAACGCCCGCAACAGCAGCAAAGACTCGGTGAGCCAAAAATAAACTTTAAAAATTGTTAAGGCAGAAGAATTCAAATATCTTCTCGGGGCATCTTCCTCAGGATCGAAGTTGGATCATTTCCTGGTCAGTCCAGGTGGCGCTCTTGGTAAAGAACCCGCCTGCTAATGCAGAAGACATAAGAGATGCAGCTTCAATCCCTGGGTCAGGAAGAGTCTCTGGAGGAAGGCATGGCAGGTCACTCCTGTATTCTGGCCTGGGAAATCCCATGGACAGAGGAGCCTGGCGGGCTACAGTCCATGGGATTGTAAAGAGTTGGACTTGACTGAAGCCACTTTGCACACACCACCTAGGACCACAGGAACATCTTTTATGGCTTGTCCTCCACTGAGTATTTGCTACTTAATGTTACTTTAAAAAAAAAAAAAAAACACTTATTTTATATTGGAGTATAGCTGACTAACAATGTTGTGATAGTTTCAGGACATCAAAGGGACTCAGCCATACACGTACAAGTATCCATTCTCCCCCACAGTCCCCTCTAATCTTTTAAATCTTCCACTTCAACCTCCAGTTTTCAACAACTGGAAAGGTGGGAGGAAATGTGATGTTACTTTCTTCTGGCAGAGCAATAGCTTTGGACCACTGCACCTTCCTGTCTAATATTTTTCTATAACACTGAGGGTCACTGGACCTCCTTGGAGAGGACATCAAAGGCTGGCTGTTCTGTCCGCACCCAGCTGTTTATTCCTTGGTCATTCATTTGTATGCTCTTTGCAACTCCATGGCCTGTAGCCTGCCAGATTCCTCTGTCCATGGGATTTCACAGGGCTGAATACTGGAGTGGATAGCCATTTCCTCCTCCAGGGATTATATCTGGAGTCATGTCTTATTTGATTGTATGTGTCACCATGTATACAAAACACTGGCCTGTTAGTGAAGATCGCCTCGTTTCCCACTCATCTCCTTTCGTGTGCACCGAGAAGAACATTAACTACGCTAATAGTGTTGGCCAGGCACCCATCTTACCCCACCCATACCCTGGAGAAGTGAACTGGGTCACTGGTGATTTTGGAGAAATGAACTGGGTGTGCTCCACTCAGCCCATTTGGAAATCTCATTCAGAGTCAGTGTGGCCACAGACCAGTATGCTTGGCGCTGCTCTCCTGGGAGCATGGTAAGGATCCTCTCCATGCAGGTGAGGCCAGCTGTTGCCCTTCCAGGCCAGTGACTGGTGAAGATGCCTGTCTACCGCATGGTAGCTCTTGGGATCTGCCTTTCTCTAGCTTCCATGCATCGCTCCATTTAGAGCTGGGATGGGGCAGGGAGGGGAGGCGCAGATTTGCAGAAAGAGTCTTAAATTGTAATCTCTTAAAACTCTCATTCCTAGAATTTTGTGACACCCTCCTCACTCTCATCCACTCTGTTTTCTCCATTCAAGCCCATTAGAAGTTGTCATTCAGCTCACATGCCTGCTTTATCTCACGCAGTACCCTTTATGATTTCAGCCTCTTCCCATTAAATGGAAGTGACAGAGCTGAAGTGCTCTCCACTTGACTGCTCAGTCTGGGAATAAGGAGATCCATACAGAGATAAAGTTGACCCTGCCTAACCTCATTGAACAAACAACGTGAGCTGTTTTTCCAGTAATGGAAACGGGGTCCTACGAACCATCCTCAGCCCCTCCCTTTGGCTCTCATGGTGAGCACACATCCAGCCTTAATGGCACACACAAAGGTTGCAAAAAAAAAAAAAAAGGATGACAAACAGGTAGGAGGATGAGCTCCACAACTGTGGTGCCTTGAGCTCAGTGCTCGAACAACATGCGCAAATCACTTCAGGCAAAACAGCAAAAGAGATGGCTATCAGAGTAAGAAAGATATGGTCTTTTCTATCAAAGGAAAAGTTACAAGAAATAAAGAAGTGATTCACTCTTAGAATAGCTGAACAGAAAGATATAAGTCTTGTGAATAAGATTCCTAAAGTGGTGGCTCACTGCCAATCCTTTGTTCTTTTCACTTCCTGATTCTCCTTCCTCATAAGAACATTTGGGTGGGTAATGTCTCAGGCTTTATCCTTGACATGTACAAAGAACTAAAAGGGTGAGGAAATAGTTAATATAAATCCTTCAGTAAAGAACTTACAAGAACTACTCATGGCCCTCATGGAGACCAGTTGTCTAATAAAAACTTAGGCGATGTCCAGGAAAGATTGTAATTCTGTGGTCCTTAACCTTTGAGGAGCCAGAGGAGGGAACCTGCATCTTCAGGAGAAAAACCAAGCAGACTTCCCACTCAGTGTGCCTGCTACCAAAGGTACATACTTCTGCAGAAGACTGCCTTGCCAAGCCATTTTCGATTACCTGTCTTATTCCTGTGACACTATTGGAGAGCATTTCGAACATCAGCTCAGAGGCAGCTGTCGTGTAGTGGTGGAGTGTGTGAAGCCCTGGGGCTGGCAGCTAGGGTTTAGATCCCTGCTTCTCTATTTACTGGTTTCTTGGCTTCAGGTATGTAACTTTACCTCTGACTCTGCTTCTCATTTGTGAGATGAGGATAATAATAGTACCTATCGGGAATTCCCTGGCGGTCCAATGCTTAGGACTCTGAGGGTGTGGGCTCAATCCCTGGTCAGGGAACTAAACTCCCACAGAGCCATGTGGTACAACCAAAAATATAAAATAAAAAATAATAGCATCTATCTCTCAGGTTTGGTATAGGACTAAACAAATTATTAACACTTCTAAAACATTTAGACAGTGACAAGTATATAAACATTCAATAAATGTTGGCTATCATTATTTGAGTTTGAATGTGATGGTACATGCAAGCAGAAGCATTGGATAAGACTTACTTTTGTCATTAATAATGTTAACAGAAACAAAAACATCTGGTTGTCTCAACTGAGCATAGCTTCATCCATCATAAAAGTTTCAACACGACTCTTTGAGGTTATATGTTCAGCCTCCTTCATCTTAATCTAAATAATTGTGTACATTTAAACAGACCCTGGTGCTGGGAAAGATTAAAGGAGAAGAGAGGGGCAGAGGATGAGATGATTAGATAGCATCACTGACTCATGGACATGAATTTGAGCAAACTCCAGGAGATAATGAAGGATAGGGAAGTCTGGTGTGCTGCAGGCCATGGGGATGCAGAGAGCTGGACATGATTTAGCAACTGAACAGCAAGAACAACGTACATTTTAGTTGATTGGTGAATTACATTCCAAGTGTTACTTGAGCTGCCTGATACAGGTGTGAGAACCTGACTCTCCCACACAACTTGGAAGCACTGGATTTCCGTTGTCATTGGCCTCAGAGCCTGCTACATAATCTGCTCATCCATTTCCATATCACTCCAGCTCTGCAGGTGACATCACGCCTGTAGCTTTGGGTCTCAGTCTCCATGCGGGACACTACAGAGGCTAGCCCAAAGTAAGTATGGCAAGTGGGAAAAAGTGAACTGGATAAGAGTATCAAGGTCAAAGGCATTCCTCAAATGCTCTAAATGCCCAGGAAAGCAGCAACGTAAGGAGTGATTAATTTCCTCAAAGAGGATCCTTGTAAGAAAACGAGCTGAATTCCCATAGAGTCCACAGAATTGGGGTTTCAGTTTTACTCTGAGTTCTACACACAATAGATCCCATGTCCCTAATTGCTATGCATTGCTTCAAATGAAAGAAACACAGTATGTTCTGTTTTTATGGTAATTGATAGTCTTATTCAGAAAATGTAAACCTCCACCACTTGCTGAACCAATTGTTCAATTAAGTTGTCGCTGTAATTCCCAGGCAGGAGGGAGTTTCAGCTGGGTTGCAGGCAGCATCCTTCTCAGTCTCACAGTAGGGGCTTATTTTTGCTTCCTCACATGATCTAACTGAAGACTCCCTGTCACCACTGGAGGAAGAATATGACTTCTGTTTCCTGTCTTCCTGCAGAACAGAACTCTGTAGCAAATCACAAATACAACAATTAATAGAGGCCAAATCAATTAAGTTTTCAATGAATGCATCTGTATATGTGGTGAAAGCTAAGCAGTTGCACTCAACACGGGGCTTAGTGGAAAGCTGAAAGGCATTTGAAAATGCTAGGAAACATGGAAATGTGTGCATGGAAAGTGGATTTCGTGGTTGTAAATCCAAGTTGCCAGACACTTGATTGACCTGGTGGCTCCTGCCTGCAAGTCTCTGCTAGGATCTGTGATACATCTGTTAGGAATAACACACTGGCTGAAACTGCCCATCCTGGCCAGGAACCATAGTAACCATCTGCGTGAGTTATTTTAAGACAGGAGGTCCTAGTAAGTAACACAGAATTAACAAGCCAGCACCAACTGGAAGAGTTCGGGAAAGGTCAAAAGAAGATGCCAAGTGTCCTACCACCTCCTAGAATCCTTCTCACTGCCATCCATCTTGGCTGAACAATGCCTGTGCCACCACAAAGGACCTTGAGTCAGTATGACCAGCCAAACACAATTCGGAAACTAATCCATCACCATAAAACCTAAGACTGTGAGCCACGTGGCAGAGCAGTTCTCCTGGGTTCCCTACCCTTCCTGCTCTCGGCCCAGGCACACCCCTTCCCAATAAAGCCTCTGTCAGCACGTGTGTCTCCTCAGATAATTCATGTTACACAAGAGCCCCCTTTCAGGCCCTGAAGGGGTCCCCCTCCCTGCAACACATCCACTGGGAACCATGGATACCTCTCTCCTGACCACAAGGTGGTAGCTCAGGAAGAACGCCTCACGTGATAGGCAGTAAGTGGTAAAGAACTTCGCAGGGACTTTCCTGGTGGTCCAGTGACCAAGACTCCACACGCCCAGTGCAAGGGGCCTGGGTTCCATTCCTGGCTGGGGAGCTAGATCTCTCATGCTACAACTAAAGAATTCACATACCACAACCAAGACCCAGTGCAACCAAATACATAAGTAATAATAAATAAATTCAAAGAATTTTGCAAAACGACCCCGATTCCAAACCCTCTAGAAGGGTTGGAGGATCTTGGTTTTGTAACAGACACCCACACCAGCAGGAGCATACAGGTAGTTTTCCAGCTTCCATAAATAGACTTTTAAGTAATGAGGTGAGGTGAAGTTTTTCAGTCATGTCCGACTCTTTGCGACCCCGTGGACTATAACCTACTAGGCTTCTCCGTCCATGGGATTCTCCAGGCAAGAATACTGGAGTGGATTGCACAGTTCTAATTACAGTTTGCCTTGAATATTGATTCTCATTCTTGACAATAATGAATTAAGGAAAATAGCAATGAAATTAAGGGAAGAGTCTTTGACCAGGTCTGCCCAGATTCTCTTATTCTTTAATTACCTGGTTCTACACCTGCACTGTAGCTCTTATGCTCACAGACCCAACTGTTAGCATAACACCTGTGACTCTGGCTCCTTCAACACCTACCAAGGCAGCTGAGAATATCCACCTCGTTTACTGGATGCTGATGTTATTCTCTAGCTGCAAGACACCATCCCATCTATATGTGACAACTGACTCCGAGGTACCCTTGCCAATGTATTAAACTCTCTGTTCCTTGTCTCAAACACTGCCTCTCAGGTCCTGCCCTCCTGGTTCAAACTTCCGTTCCCAGACTTTACTCCTCCTGTCCATGCTGGTGCACACGAGCCCTGTCCTGCAGCTCTTTTAGTGAACACTTCTTTGCTTCTCATACAGCAGAAAGTCTTCCCCCACTTGTCATGTTGAAATGTCACCCTAGTAGCTGGTCTAGGAGCAATGAAGAGAGGCAGATCTTGAGAAGCACAGGCTCATCTTGTGGACTGTCCATCTCAGGAGAGTCTTATGCATGGTCACAGATGTTACAGACTGAATCATGTCCCCTCAAAACGAGGTTGGAGTCCTAACACCCAGCACCTGAGAATGTGAGCTTATATGGAAATAGGGACTCTGCAGAGATGATCAAGTTAAGGTGAGTTCATCCTGGATTAGGATGGGCCCTAATCCACTATGAATGGTACCTTTATGAGAATACAAGACACACAGACACAGAAGGGGCACGTGCCATGTGAAAATAGAATATAGCAAATGAAGCAACCGACAAATAATTAATCTCAAAAATATACAAGCAACTCCTGCAGCTCAATTCCAGAAAAATAAATGACCCAATCAAAAAAATGGGCCAAAGAACTAAACAGACATTTCTCCAAAGGAGACATACAGATGGCTAACAAACACATGACAAGATGCTCATCACTTATTATCAGAGAAATGCAAATCAAAACCACAATGAGGTACCATCTCATGCCAGTCAGAATGGCTGCTATCCAAAAGTCTACAAACAATAAATGCTGGAGAGGTTGTGGAGAAAAGGGAACCCTCTTACATCATTGGTGGGAATGCAAACTAGTACAGCCACTATGGAGAACAGTGTGGAGATTCCTTAAAAAACTGGAAATAGAACTGCTTTATGACCCAGAAATCCCACTGCTGGGCATACACACCAAGGAAACCAGAATTGAAAGAGACACATGTACCCCAATGTTCACTACAGCACTGTTTGCATGGAAGCAACCTAGATGTCCATCAGCAGACAAATGGAAAAGAAAGCTGTGGTACATATACACAATGGAGTATTATTCAGCCATTAAAAAGAATACATTTGAATCAGTTCTAATGAGTTGGATGAACCTGGAGCCTATTATACAGAGTGAAGTAAGCCAGAAAGAAAAATACCAATTCAGTATACTAATGCATATATATGGAATTTAGAAAGATGGTAACAATAACCTTGTATGCGAGACAGCAAAAAAGACACATATGTATAGAACAGTCTTTTGGACTCTGTGGGAAAAGGCAAGGGTGGGATGATCTGAGGAATAGCACTGAAACATGTATATTATCATATGTGAAACAGATTGCCAGTCCAGGTTCAGTGCATGAGACAGGGTTCTCAGGGCTGGTGCACTGGGATGACCCAGAGGGATGGGATGGGGAGGGAGGTGGGAGGAGGGTTCAGGATGGGGAACACATGTACACCTGTGGCAGATTCATGTCAATGTATGGCAAAAACCACTACAATATTGTAAAGTAATTAGCCTCCAATTAAAAAGAAAGAAAGAAAGAAAGAAGGATGTGATGCATCTAAAAGCCAAGGAATGCCAAGGATTGCCAGCAACCATCCAAAGCTAGAAGAGAGCATTGTAACAGCTTCTTTCTTAAAGCCTGTGAGAAGGAACCAACAATTGATTTCAGACTCTGGTCTCCAGAAGCTTGAGAGAATACATTTCTGTTTAAGGCCCCCTCTTTGTGGCAACTTGTCATAGCAGCCCTGAGAAATGAATGCACCCAGAGGCTACTCTTCTACTTCTGCCAGCCAGCGACTGCAGTCAAGGGGATTTCAGAGTTTAAACCCTAATATCCTCATCCCAGACCTTGGGGTCCCACCTCCTAAAATTAGGAAACTTAATTTTAATATAGACATATATAGAAGTGTGTGCTCAGTCATGTCTGACTCTTTGCAACCCCATGGACTGTAGCCTGCCAGGATCCTCTGTCCATGGAATTTTCCAGGCAAGAATACTGGAGTGGGTTGCCATGTCCTACTCCAAGGAATCTTGGAGGGATTTTTAGAGTTGTAACTTTATCATGTTTACAATCAAATCTTATCTGATTTTCAACACAATCTACCTTCTAACTCCAGAAGATAAGGGTCTGTTGAAATGCTGCCATAAAGGTGAGCTTTCACACTGTACCTCTAGTTGATGATTGACTAGTTTGAATAGGCCATTTTCTTCTCTCAGGGTATCCATGGCCATGAACCCCAGACAACTAATCACCATTATGCCACATCTTCCAAGCATCAGGATGACTGGACAGGACATCTGTCCCCTTCTTCCACTCCCCATCCCAGGCTAGCCCTGGTCAGAGTTTTAATATATGTGATGTTACAGGACCCCAGGGGTTATCACCACCACGTGAACCCCAGCATTTGGGCCCACTGCCACTGGCCAGAGAATTATCCAACTTCAGGATTTCCTCCTAAGACTCTGTTTCCTAACACACATACGTGCACACATGCTCAGTCATGTCTGACTCTTTGCAACCCCATGGACTGTAGCCCATCAGGCTTTTCTGTCCATGGGATTCTCTAGGCAAGAATTCTGGAGTGGGTTGCTATTTCCTTCTCCAGGGGATCTTCCTGACCCAGGGATCGAACCCATGTCTCCTGCATCTCCTACATTGGCAGGTGAATTCTTTACCACTGCACCACCTGGGAAGCCCCTGCTCCCTACAGACCACTCCTTATATCAACTGTCTTAGACTGGAATCTCCTAAATGAAGAGCCTGACATAGGACTAATTATAAGGAGTTTGTTTGGGAAGTCATCCCAGGAAGTACCAAAAGGGAAGGGAGAAACAAGACAGAGATGGGGAGGAAGCTGAGGTATGTTAATGAGCTGGTTATCACCTTGGGCCAGTCCAGCTCATCCCAATTGGAAAATCTGGGAAACTTAATAGATCTCAACACAGGGTGTACACCCCTCAAGGGAGGGGCAAGGGGCAAGCAGCTGTAACCTGCTCCTGGTAGCAGACTTTCCAGCACTTCTGGCCCACCCTGTGTAGGGGCCAAGCACACTCCTGTAGCCAGAGAAAGGAATACTCAGAGAGTTACAGGTTGTTATAAAGCAGCAGCTGTCTGTTTAAAAACAGTGATGCTGAGGGCACACAGGTAGAATATAGACCGTACTGCTGTGCTCCAATATAACATACTCAGGGACAGTGAAATGAATACCCCAGTGCTTGTGGATTTGAGTTTGGGCAGAGGTGAGGCAGACTCTGAAATAAGAGGGCAAGAAGAAAGCTAATGTCATTTTTCCTTAGTCACTGCCCCCAACAAATAGACCTTTATTTTACTCTTAGTTCTCAGAGTCAGTCAAGAAAGCAAAGAGGGCAATTGCTCAAGTACAGAATGAGTGACTGCATTTATTCAATTAAAGTTATTCCAGTCTTCTCTAGGTGTTGGACAGAATATATTGTCTATGTGGGAACATAAGGAGGTCTACTTGTCTTACATGAGTTCAGTGCTGACTCAGAAGTTTACTTCAGTGACTGAAGAACATCTCCTTGATGGTGCTGTTGCCATGATGCTAACATAATTTTCCTTGGACATGATCTGGGGAAAGATATCTTCTAGACAGAATGCCAGTCAACACAAACAAAAGATATCCCATGCAAGTCATTTGCTCTGTTGTTATTTCTTGGATCACACCATGAAAAAAGTCTATGTGCCACCCTCAAGGTCATACACAGGATTGCTAGCATTTTCTACTGAACTATTTCTAGTGGTGATCACAGTCTGATTTAGGAAATGCTGCCATTTTTAAAGAAATAATTTACATGCTCTAAAATGTTACTGTTGGTCTTGAAAAAGATTAAAGAAACAATAAACTATGGAGTCGATATAGCTGCTTAGCACTAGCTTTTTCCTTACCCTCTTGCTTTGTCTGTATAGTCAAAACTATAGTTTTTCCAGTAGTCATGTATGTATGGGAGAGTTGGACCATAAAGAAGGCTGAGAGCTGAAGATTTGATGCTTTCAAACTGTGGTACTGGAAAGAATCCTTGAGAGACCCTTGGACATCAAGGAGTTCAAACCAGTCAATCCTAAAGGAAATAAATGCTAAAGCTGAAGCTACAATACACTTTGGCCACCTGATGTGAAGAGCTGACTTATTGGAAAAGACCCTGATGCTGGGAAAGACCGAGGGCAAGAGGAGAAGTTACTCTGACTCTTGGGTTTAGCAGAGAAAGCATTATGCTGTCGACAACAAGTAAACTCAATATGGTAGGTTAGTCTATACAAGATTGCTGATCTTCTACAACTTATCAGCTACAAAATTCATACTGTTAAATAACCTTCCAACCAAGTTACAGGAATGTTTGTGTCAGTCTCAGCCACCAATAGGGATGCTATCAAGGCAAGCCCACAAACAGTTTCCTTTTCTGAGTCCTGTGGCTGGACTTGGCCCTTGTGGCTCTTATTAAGATTGCAAGATGAACCTCAGCAACATCAGAGAACTTTGGGAAAAAAACAAGTATATTACTCACAGGTCTTGGAGGATACAAGGCATGCCTGGGACCACACAGCAGTAGGGGAGAAGGGGAGCTGGAGACAGAACCAGGGTTCTGCATCTATTGGGGTCAAGGGGAAAATGCCTAGGGTTTCTTGAGCTCACTCTTTGCTGGTGAATTTAAAAAATAAGAGTGGAAACAGGGCTTCCCTGGTGGCTCAGTGGTAAAAAATCCACCTACCAATGCAGAAGATATGGGTTTGATCCCTAATCTGGGAAGATCTCACATGCTGCTGCTGCTGCTGCTAAGTTGCTTCAGTCGTGTCCGACTCTGTGAGACCCCATAGACAGCAGCCCGCTACAGAACAGCTAAGCCTGTGTACCACAACTCCTGAACGTGTGCTCTAGAGTCCAGGAACCATAGCTACAGACTCCCGTGTGCCCTGGAACCCATGCTCCACAACAAGAGAAGCCACAGCAATGAGAAGCCAGTGAGCCACAGCTAAAAGTAGCCCCCACTCTTCACTTGAACACCAATGAAAGCCCAGCACAGCCAAAAATAAATAATCTTTTTAAATTAAAAAAAAAATAAGAGCAGAAACTAAAGCACTGCAGGTGGTCAAAATGATCAGTGATCTCAGTCAACCAGGGCTTTCTACAGAAAGATGACTCCACAGGTAGGTCAGGTTATTAGCTCTTTATCTGCTTGTGTAGCTGGCGGTGTGGTTATTTGAGATAAGTGTACTTAAAGTGGATGCCTGGCCAATCAAAAACCTAATGCCAGGCACTTGCATTACAATTAAATAAAAAAATCTGTCAGTGAACTTTCTTAGATTCAGCACAAGTTAAAAGGAATGAGCAACAAGCAAGAAATTAGAGGACACTTTCAAATTCAAAAATTGGAGGATACTTCTAGTTTTAAAAATGATATAAGAAAGCTGACACTGCCCCTTCTCCTGGAAACCACTGTAAAACAAAGAAAATAGGAAATATAAATCAAACTACATCCTCGATGACGCCAGAAGACATAAGGGCCCCAGGACACAAAATGAAGAGAAGATGCCAGACTCAGATATCATCAAACAGGAGGCTAGAAAGATACTGCAAAAGAGCATGCCTGTGACTGCTAACCTCAGCAGAATAGCAAAGCACAGACTCTGTAAGAGTGACACACACAGGTGGGCAAGACCAGTAATTCCTGATTTTGCAAAGCTCTGTGAATCAGTAATGGCACCAAGGAGAAGTGGCAGAGGCAAAGCTAAGTGAGAAATCAGTAATCATGCCATATTTGTAGGGCACAAACTGTCTATAAGGCTGGTTAGATACAACTGCTCATTCTTGCTAGTTAAAGGGAGTAAAGGCTACATGAGCCTATATAACCTATCTCATGGAAAATGTCACTGTGAAACAGAGTCTTGTTAGCCTGAATATGACCTGACTCCCACCGCTATACAATCCCTTTCCAACACACAAACAACTTCTGCAAAGACCTGTTTTAAGAAGATCTCACCTTATTCAAGGAAGAATAATAATCAAAAAGTATCCAGCTCTAGGGCTTCCCTGGTGGTCCAGTGGCTAAGACTCCACACTCCCAATACAGGGTCCCTGGGTTCCATTCCTGGTCAGGGAACTAGATCCCAAATGTCACAACTAAAAGATCCTGTATGCCACAACTAAGACCCCATGCAGCTGAATGAATGAATGGAGAAAGGATCCAGCCCTACAATATAATTTGCTGCGGTATTCACTAACACATTGTTTATAATGACAAAATATTGGAAACACATCAGATGTCTGTCATAGGCAACTAGTTACATACTGTTATCTCCAAACAATAGATTGGGCTTCCCAGGTGGCGCTAGTGGCAAAGAACCTGCCTACCAATGCAGGAGACACAGGAGACCCAGGTTTGATCTTGAGATGGGAAGATCCACTGGAGAAGGGCATGGCAACCCACTCCAGTATTCTTGCCTGGAGAATCTCATGGACAGAGGAGCCTGGTGGGCTATAGTCCACAGGGTCGCAAAGAGTTAGACACGACTAAAACAGCTTAGCACAGCACGCGGCAAACAACAGATTACTGTGCATCTGTTGAAAAGACTGATGATTCTGTACATACTAATAAAGTACTTTATGTCAGCCAGAATGGTCTGGGTCATCACAGTAACAACCCACCCCAATATTTCAGCAGGTTATCACAATAAAACCTTATTTTAAAATCATAAAATATGCATTCCTTAAGCAGGGGAATGTCCTGCTCCATATAATTCAAGGACCTGGGTTCGCCAGCTAGAACATCATAATCATAGTGGCAGGAGGAAGAGAGATAAAAAGAATTATGACCTAAAGTTTTTCTACCCAGAAGTGACACATGTCACTTCTGATTACACTTCATTGGTTAAAGCAAGTCATAGATATGATCATGACTAACTACAAAGGGTCAGAGAAGTGCATTCCTGCTAATTAGCCAAAAGGAGAACTGGAAATAATTAATGAGTAACAACGTTTACTGTCATTTCCCAGAGATACTAAGTGAAAGGAAAAAGCATGTTTTATTCTTCACATTAAAAAACATGACATATACTGTATGTTTTTGATATGCATTGAGTATATCTGGAAATCCATCCTGAAAATGAGATAGCTCTAGGTAGGCACAGAAAAAACTGAGTGGTTTAATTTTCTTGAAGGCTTAATTTTCATTGTATAGGATTTTGTATTTTATGTATTTCATACCAGATACATGTATTATCTACTAAAACCTTATATTTAAAAACAAAAAAAAGTAAAAGGCATACTCTTTGACCCTAAAGCATAAAAGGCAATATAAGAAATTTATCTGAATTTGACTCCCCTTAAAGAAAATGATGCTAAAGCTGAAACTCCAGTACTTTGGTCACCTCATGCGAAGAGTTGACTCATTGGAAAAGACCCTGATGTGGGAGGGATTGGGGGCAGGAGGAGAAGGGGACGACCGAGGATGAGATGGCTGGATGGCATCACGGACTTGATGGACGTGAGTCTGAGTGAACTCCGGGAGATAGTGATGGACAGGGAGGCCTGGTGTGCTGCGATTCATGGGGTCACAAAGAGTCGAACACGACTGAGCCACTGAACTGAACTGAAAGAAAACGATGCAAGGGTGTCCCAGAAGGAATAGATGAGTCTTGAAGAGACTTTTTAAAATTATTTAAATTGATAAAGATTTAGTAATCATGATAAAATTTCCAAACGGTAGACACTTTTAAATTCAGAGACAGAATCAACAGATCTTGATCTGAAATGAATTTGATAGTGATCGATGTCTATGAAAAAGACCAGATCACCACATGATGCAGCTACACAGTTTTGGCCGGAACACCTGAGTCACAAATGCCTTTGCTTGGTCGTATTAAGTGAAATAAGTCAGAGAAGGAGAAACAGACTCAGAGACAATGAATTTATGGTTGTCAGAGAGTGAAGAATGGAGGGAAGGGATAGTTAGGGTGTTTGTGATGGAAGGGTATACACTGCTATTTTTAAAATGGTTAACCAACAAGGACCCACAGGGATAGCACTGGGAACTCTGCTCAATATTATGTGGCAGCCTGAATGGGAGGGGAGTTTGGGGGAAAGTGGGTACGTGTATATTTAGGGCTGAGTCCCTCTGCTGTCCACCTGAAACTGTCACAACACTGGTAATCAGCTATATCCCGATACAAAATAAAAAGCTTTATTAAAATGCATTAGTTTGTGAGGAGTAAACTCCCTCACAAGTACACATTATTATTTGATAACAATCAATTAGAAACTTTGGTTCTTGATGACAGCATTATGGGTAAGATGTGAACTGGTCTCTGTCCATCAAAGAAAGCCCAACTACTTTCTAAAAGCAGCTTGAAAGAGGCTTGTATCAGGGAGAGAAGGATGTTCTTTCCTTATATAAACTGCACGCTAGTACATTTCCCCAGCCTGAGATCATTTTAATACAAACGTCATCTTGTTACAGAACTCTCAGAGCTCTCAAAGTTCCATAAATCACTAATTAGTTATGCCACATGTATAGCAACTTCCAAGTTCTGTGTCTCTCCATACGGATAGTTCTGTTGGGGAAAAAAAAATAAGACCAGATATTTCTGGGCCCTTAAATACCACCATCTACCCCACATGATGGCTTCCTCCACACCTCTGTTCCAGAACCACAAAAGCTCACAGTTGAAATAAGCCACCTGGGTGCCTCAGTCTGGGACTCTGACCACTGGGAAGAATGAAGCAGTGTCTTGAAAGTAATCACAGGTAGGATCCACTTTGCTCGAGCTCTGTGTCCTGAGGTGGGAGCCAGAGAGGTTCTGAATATAAATAGAGCTCATCATGGCTCCTTTCCAGCCATTCTGCCTCAAATGGCTGGCCAGTTTGGGGTGCCACAGCAAACCTAGGATGAAAGAAGATCTCAAAATAGCCTGCACATTCAGAGACAAATTCAAGGACTGAAGGATAAAGGTGAAGTAGGAGAGAAGGAAATGCTTTTCTGTTATGGAATCAGCTGCAATAAAATGATGTAAAATAAATGTGGATTCTTAGAAAACCATGGAAAAAAACAGCATCTCCACTGCTTCTGCACCAGGACAAACCATCAGCCCTTAAAGGAATAGGGCACTCGTGAGGAAGGAGCCTCGTTCTCATGAACTTCTCCAGTGGCTCAGTGGGAAAGAATCTGCCTGCCACACAAAAGACAAAGGAGACTTGGGTTCCATCCCTTTTGGGAAGATTCCCTAGAGAAGGAAAATAGCAACCCACTCCAGTATTCTTGCCTAGAGAATCCCCTGGACAGAGGAGCCTGGTGGGCTACATTCCACTGACTCACAAAGAGTGGAACACAACTGAGTGACTAAATAACAATAGAAAACCAAGGTCTCAGGAGAACTCAAATTCAGCTCAAAGAAAGTGACTCTATAATCAGAGTATACCAGTTAAGGTCCCCAAGAAAAAGAAATGCAAAAAGGCAAATGGTTATCTGAGGTGGCCTTACAATACAAATAGCTGAAAGAAGAAGAGACACGAAAAGCAAACGAGAAAAAGAAAGATATATCCATCTGAATGCAGATTTCCAAAGAATAGCAAGGAGAGATAAGAAAGCCTTCCTAAGTGATCAGTGCAAAGAAACAGAAGAAAACAGAATGGGAAAGACAAGAGATCTCTTCAAGAAAATTAGAGACACCAAGGTAACAGTTCATGCAAAGATGGGCACAATAAAGGACAGAAATGGTATGGACCTAACAGAAGCAGCAGATTTTAAAAAGAGGTGGCAAGAATACACAGAAGAACTGTACAAAAAAGATTCTCATGACCCAGATAACCACATAGAATGATCACTCACCTAGAGCCAGACATCCTGGAATGTGAAGTCAAGTGGGCCTTAGAAAGCATCACTACAAACAAAGCTAGTGGAAGTGATGGCATTCCAGCTGAGCTATTTCAAATCCTAAAAGATGATGCTATAAAAGTGATGCACTCAATATGCCAACAAATTGGAAAACTCGGCAGTGGCCACAGTACTTGAAAATGTCAGTTTTCATTCCAATTCCAAAGAAAGGCAATACCAAAGAATGTTCAAACTACCACACAATTGCACTCATTTCCGATGCTAGCAAAGTAATGTTCAAAATTCTCCTAGCCAGGTTTCAACAGTATGTGAACTGTGAACTTCCAAATGTTCAAGCTAGATTTAGAAAAGGGAGAGGAACCAGAGATCAAATTGCCAACATCTGCTGGATCATCAAAAAAGCAAAAGAGTTCCAGGAAAACATCTACTATATTGACTCCACTAAAGCCTTTGACTGTATGTATCATAACAAATTGGAAAATTCTTAGAGATGGGAATACCAGACCACCTTACCTGCCTCCTGAGAAATCTGTATGCAGGTCAGGAAGCAACAGTTAGAATCAGACATGGAACAACTGACTGGTTCCAAATTGGGAAAGGAGTATGTCAAGGCTGTGTATTGCCACCCTGCTTATTTAACTTATTTGCAGAATACATCATGTGAAATGTCAGATGGATGAAACACAAGCTGGAATCAAGATTGCTGGGAGAAACATCAATAACCTCAGATATGTAGATGACACCACCTTTATGGTAGAAAACGAAGAGAAACTAAAGAGCCTCTTGATGAAGGTGAAAGAGGAGTGAAAAAGCTGGCTTAAAATTCAACATTCAAAAAACTAAGATCATGGCATCCGGTCCCATCACTTCATGGCAAATAGATGGGAAAATAATGGAAACAGTGAGAGAATTTATTTCAGGGGGCTCAAAAATCACTGAGGACGGTGACTGCAGTCATAATATTAAAAGATGTGTTCTCCTTGGAAGAAAAGCTATGTCAAACTTAGACAGCATATTAAAAAGCAGAGATATTACTTTTTCCAGTAGTCATGTATGGATGTGAGAGTTGGACCATAAAGAAGGCTGAGTCCCAGAGAATTGATGTTTTTGAACTGTGGTGTTGGACAAGACTCTTGAGAGTCCCTTGGACTGCAAGGAGATCAAACCAGTCAATTCTAAAGGAAATCAATCCTGAATATTCTCGGGAAGGACTGATGCTAAAACTGAAGCTCCAATACCTTGACCACCTGATGCAAAGAGGTGACTCACTGGAAAAGACCTTGATGGTGGGAAAGATTGAGGGCAGGAGGAGAAGGGTAGTAACAGAAGGCAAGATGGTTGGATGGCTTCACTGACTCAATGGACATGAGTTTGAGCAAGCTCCAGGAGATGGTGAAGGACAGGGAAGCCTGGAGTGCTGCAGTCCATGGGGTCTCAAATAGTTGGACAGGACTGAGCAACTAAACAGTAACCAACTAGGGAGACATGTCCTGTTCTATGTCTTTGTGTCTTTTACAACATGACCAACAGAAAAAAATAAAATTTTAAGAAGAATCTATATAAATACACCTACTAATAAGAAAAACATACTTTGCCAGATCATCTGTCCTGATTGTGTATTTTGAAAATCCTATCATATTATTTTGATTTATACAAACAGCATAAATTGAGCACCTACTACATGCGACAAACTAAGCTGGATATAAGGGATGCAAGATTAAGAGAGCCAGTACCCCAGAGCTCATAACTTTACTAGCTAGACATATAACGAATAACTCAGTATAACAGCTGCATTGAACAGATTGCTCGGCATTTGATGGGGACTGAAAAATTAAATTTTAAATAGATGAATGATAGAGAATTAGTAAAAAAATAAAAAGGCAATGCCTGAACTTGGTCAGGAGAGACACATCAGAGACAAGGAGATAAATGAACTTAGAACCTACAGATAATTTAAAATTCTCCAGGAGGGTGGGAAAGGATGGAGGCAGCCTTCTTGAGAAAGCCATATTTGTGAAACTGCAGACATGCCAGCCTTGCAGCAGGACTCAGGTTATGGAATTGGCTGCATATTGGTGGAAGGTCATTAAAGACAAAGTTTGGAGTGTAGGTCAAGTCCAGATCACAAAAAGCAGTCTGAGGAGTTTCGCACTTCTGCTGGAACAAATGAGGAGGTAACTGTGGTTTTGTATTGAAATAATCTCCTTCATAGCCATCTGGAAAATGAAATTGAGTTCATCAAAAGTGGATAGAAGGATGAGAGTCAAAATCAGTCATGGAAAAGAGGAGGTT
The DNA here is from genome assembly GCA_006408695.1 of Aepyceros melampus. Taxonomy (NCBI): domain Eukaryota; kingdom Metazoa; phylum Chordata; class Mammalia; order Artiodactyla; family Bovidae; genus Aepyceros; species Aepyceros melampus. Next base: position 373,873 of record SJXQ01003447.1, read on the forward strand.
TCCAGAAACACTTCAGAAGATGGAATGGGGAAGGAGGCTTGGGTGGGAAAAGGAGAGAAAGGAAGGCAATATTGGGTGAGTGTGAAATACACAGAAAATGGGACTTCCCTGGTGGTCCAATGGCTAAGACTCCACACTCCCAATGCAGGGGGCCCAGGTTCAATCCCTGGTTAGCAAACTAGATCCCACATGCTACAGCTAAAATTCCTGAGTGCAAAACTAAGGCCCAGCACAGCCAAACAAATAAAGACTTAAAAAGAAAGAAAGAAAGAAATACATGGAAGAGATTGGAGAGATGGTGAATGCAGAAAGCCAGGGGTTAAGGAGATGATACAGGTCATAATTTCTGTTTGAGGACACTGACATTCAGGTAAGTTGGAATCAGATGGGAAAATCCAGTAGGCAAAGAGAATAGATTTTGAGGCCAGGAGACATGGCTAAGATTAAGACTTGAGGGTCACAGAGTCATCAATACCAGGAGCTTTTAGGTAATCTGAAGGGAATAATTAGTATCATCAATACCATAAAAGCAAATAACATTGTTACTGATAACAATATGCCCTGGTTAGTGTTTTATTACAGAGTACATGTAATTCTCATAACAACTCTTCGAAGTAGATATAATTATTATCCCCATTTTTTTTTTTCAGATGAGTCAGCTGAAACACACAGAGATTATCCTGTCCTAGGTCTCACAGCCAGCAAGTGCTGGAGCGGAGAGGCTCTAGACAAGAGGACAAGTCCAGAATCTACCCCAAAATGTGTTTTGCGCGGCCAGCCCAGCACTTTCACGAATTAAATTTGACTTTGGCCATTGCCTGCAGCCTGCTCCACAAGTTCACGACCCTCCCCAGCATACCGCTGTGTCCTAATCCCACTTACATACCTGACGGACACTAAGACGAACTGTCCAGATCCCCTCTCTCGGAAGGACTTGCCTGTCACAAGCAACTGTCAGCTCCTTCAGGGTTTGTCTCAATGGCAGGGAGCCACCTGTCCCTAGATCACACCTATTCCAGGGCAGTTCCCATCCAAAGACTGATGGAGACAAGAAGGAGAGAAAGGCTAGGCCATCTTGGCCCCACACAGGACGACTCTGATGGGTCATTCCCACTTCAGAACTCTGCTGAGTTTGGATGAGGCTCTCAGCATGCATCGTGACTCACCGTCTTCTTTCCAGTTCTACTTCCTTTCCTTCCCTCCCTCCCATGGGTATTGTTCTCTAGGGCACTTACCAATTAATGTTTTGCTCACTAAATTCCATCCTAGAGTGCGCATCTAGAAGTACTCAGCCTGTGACAGGTAACCTGTCCATTCCTTGAACACAGTGAATTTTTACACCTACAAAAGGCACAAGCATTGTCTTAAGAGTTTCTGAATCTTTAAAGTTTAGCTTAGTGTATGAACAAAAGCAAGTACAAAGGGCCTGTCACCAGTTGAACAAAAGTTATCTCAGATTCCTTCCCAGGCCAGAAAATCCACTGTGAGCTCAGTCTGGGGGTTGCTCCAACTGTGGCTCCAATCCCCCTCCCCGACATCTTTATATTTGAATGCCTACTCTCCAAAGTCTGCAAGCCTACAACCTGACCTGTCTAAGGCCCAGCCCTAAGCCAGTTCAACAGGGGAAGAGTGTCAGGCTGTTGCCCAGACTCACTCCTGCCCCATGCATCAACTGAGTCAGTGTCCGGAGAGGAGTTAACACATATCCCTGACACTAACTTATTCCTGTGGCTGAGAACTTCCACTGCCTCCCTCAAGTTCTTTTGTTGAAATGCAGATAATCTAAGTATATATGTCTGTATGTCTTCAGTATTTATGAATTGATAAAAATATGAGAAGGATTCAGGCCAAAACATAAACAATGGTTTTCTTTGGGTTGTAGAATTGTTGGGTTTTTTTTTTTTCTACAGGACTGATGCTGAAGCACCAATACTTTGGCCACCTGATGTGAAGAGCCAACTCATTGGAAAATACCCTGATGCTAGGAAAGATTGACAGCAGGAAGAGAAGAGGGTAATTCCTGTGGCTGAGAACTTCCACTGCCTCCCTCAAGTTCTTTTGTTGAAATGCAGATAATCTAAGTATATATGTCTGTATGTCTTCAGTATTTATGAATTGATAAAAATATGAGAAGGATTCAGGCCAAAACATAAACAATGGTTTTCTTTGGGTTGTAGAATTGTTGGGTTTTTTTTTTTTCTACAGGACTGATGCTGAAGCACCAATACTTTGGCCACCTGATGTGAAGAGCCAACTCATTGGAAAATACCCTGATGCTAGGAAAGATTGAGAGCAGGAAGAGAAGAGGGTAACAGAGGATGAGATGGTTAGTCAGTATCACTGACTCAATGAACATTGAGTTTGAGCAAACTCCAGGAGATAGTGAAGGATAGGGAGGCCTGGAGTGCTGCAGTCCATGGAGTTGCAAAGTGTTGGACACGACTTAAGCAACTGAACAACAAATTTTCTAAAATGAACCTGGGCTGTCTTTGCTGCTGCTGCTGCTAAGTCGCTTCAGTCGTGTCCAACTCTGTGTGACCCAATAGACGGAAGCCCACCAGGCTCCCCCATCCCCAGGATTCTCCAGGCAAGAACACTGGAGTGGGTTGCCATTTCCTTCTCCAGTGCATGAAAGTGAAAAGTGAAAGGACGGTCGCTCAGTCGTGACCGATTCTTAGTGATCCTCATGGACTGCAGCCTACCAGGCTCCTCCGTCCATAGGATTTTCCAAGCAAGAGTACTGGAGTGGGGTGCCATTGCCTTTACAATAATGTTTAAAATGAGTTTTCAAAGACAATAGGACTTTACCTTTCTCCTCTGCAGGTAACCTTGGGAAAGGAAGCCCATTAATCTTTGAGCATGAGAGGAAGGTATTAATACCTTGCTGTCAATGATTTGGAAAGTCAGCCAGTTGATACCAGAGCATTGAGGAAAATGAGATGTTGAAAAGTTCTATGTTAGATGAAGCTGGCCACAGTGAGAGGCCATAGTTTTCTGATTAAGGCATCTAAGGTCAACCAGAGGAGGAAGGCTTTGCAAAAATGGACACAGGAGACATTACACTAACCTTATTCCTCACCCTCCAGGCATCCATCCCTTTGCGCCTACCCCCACAGCACACAAGAGAAGGAGCCTAAGCCTAGACGCACTTCAACCCCTTATGGCAGGGGAGTGCTTCTGCCTGCCCCTCCTTCCTCCTCTGGTGATTTCTCAAGTCCCTTTTATCTCTCACCTGTGAATTTCAAGTCCAGGTCTTCCCTGGTGGCTCAGATGGTAAAGAATCTGCCTGCAATGCAGGAGACCTGGGTTCAATTCCTGGGCCAGGAAGATCCCCTGGAGAAGGGAATGGCAACCCACTCCAGTATTCTTGCCTGAAGAATTTCATGGACAGAAGAGCCTGGTGGGCAAGAGTCCATGGGGTAGCAGAGAGTCAGATGTGACTGAATGACTAACACAGAACTAGGCCAAAGCACTTGATCCTTTTCTCACCTCCTGCAGGCTTGGCTCTGATGCGTCTTACTGTCCAAGATTGGGAGAAGCCTACCAAACAGGATCCCAAACTAGAGCACGAAGAAGAAAGGGCACTGAGCCCTTCAGCTTAGCCTTGTCTATGCTCAGGGATGCCCTCCAGCAAAGCCCAATTTCACCTGCATTGCCGTGCGCTGGCCTCGTGACCTCACAGCTCTCCCTGCTGCCTGGCTCCTGTGTTCACTGCAGTTCTCACTGGGACCCTGGTGTCCCCTGGGGTGTGCCGCCTTCCCATTGCCCCCGACCCAGTGCTGTCCACCTGTGTGTGGGAACATGCAGGCATCTTCCGTGCTCTGTGGAAGACAAAGGAGACCCGGCTCTGTCCTGCGTGGTTCCCTCATATCCAGTTGTTACTAAAAGCTCCCGCATTAAAGCTTGGCCCAGGGAGTGGGAAGTCAGGGAGAAAGTCAAGGTGCCCCAGCTCCTTTCCTTTTCTTCTCTGTGGTGGATGAGGTCAGCACTTTGCACAGGTCTGCTGGGGTCACCTTTATGCATTAAGCCAGCTCCCTGGCTTTCACCTTCAACAGCCAGCACTGAAGGGTCTTCTCTGAAAGAGTTCCCAGAGTCCACTTCACCTGCAAGCCTAGAAAGTAGGCTTGTCTGTGAATGTGTGTTCCTAGTGCCTAACCCTCTTCCCCTTACTGGGGGTGAAGGAATAAGGTTAGTGTAACGTCTCCCTGCGGTCTTCGCAATCCCAGGGACTGCAGCACACCAGGCTTACCTATCCCTTCACTATCTCCTGGCATTCACTCAAACTCATTTCTACTGAGTCAATGATGCCATCCAACCATCTCATCATTGGTTGCCCTGTTCTCCTGCCTTCAATCTTTCCCAGCTTCAGGGTCTTTTCCAATGAGTTGACTCTTCTAATCAGGTGGCCAGAGTACTGGAACTTCAGCATCAGTCCCCTCCCTCAGAGTTGATTTCCTTTAGGATTGACTGGACTGATCTCCACCCTGCGGTCTTCGCAATCCCAGGGACTGCAGCACACCAGGCTTACCTATCCCTTCACTATCTCCTGGCATTCACTCAAACTCATTTCTACTGAGTCAATGATGCCATCCAACCATCTCATCATTGGTTGCCCTGTTCTCCTGCCTTCAATCTTTCCCAGCTTCAGGGTCTTTTCCAATGAGTTGACTCTTCTAATCAGGTGGCCAGAGTACTGGAACTTCAGCATCAGTCCCCTCCCTCAGAGTTGATTTCCTTTAGGATTGACTGGACTGATCTCCTTGCTGTCCATGGAACTCCCAAGAGTCTTCTCCAGTCTTCACCACAGTTTGAAACCATCGATTGTTCGACACTCAGCCTTCTTTATGGTCCAAATTTCACATCCATACATGACTATGGAAAAACCATAACTTTGGCTATACGGACCTTTGTCAGTAAAATGATGTCTCTGTTTTTAATATCCTAGGTCTGTTACAGGTTTTCTTCCAAGAAGCAGGTGTCTTTTAATTTCATGGCTGCAGTCATGGTCCTTAACCAATAGCTGATGGGGCAGGAACATGAGAGCCTCAGCAACCTTGCTGTGGGTTGGGACAAACCCTCAAGTTCCCCTGGAGGGTTGGGGGTTGAAAGGTATTCCTCCTTCCTTCTGAAGCGCCCCCTTCCTTCCCCATCTCCCTGGCTACTGCCTTGAATGCATCACTTACTCACCTGTGAACCCTCTCTCCAGGTTTGCTTCTGGGGAACATGACTTAACACTCTCTCCATTTCCCTCTCTTCTTTCTTCTTCCTAGAAGCAGTGAGCTCAGACCACGTCTATAGTTTACTTTCCTTCTTCCACACTTCAGTAAACCTCACTTCTTAGAGTGGTGAGATCTCTTTTTTTGAAAATGTCTTTCTAAAGAAATACTAAGACAAGTGATTCAGCACAATCTTCTTTTAATAAGACAGATGCACTCTGGGAAAATGGAAACCCAGGAACCCTCTTGGACTTGGCAATAACGACAGTTGACAAGAGCCTTGGGCCATTTATCTCAGAATTTTAAACTTAGAATACCCTGATCCCTTTATTGAATTTTATGTTAAACTTGTTCAATTATTTTCAACCAAATTGCAAGTTATCCTCCAGATGCTAAATTTGACCTGCTTTTTGAAAATAGGTTAGACAGTCTGTGTGCTCCTCTGAAATCTGACATTGTTCCATAACTAATAACTTAAAAATCGCAGTGAGCCGCCTTTGCAATAAACTGAAATAAAATGTGGTCTGCAGAGACTTGACTAAGTTTGCTTCTGACTGGTTTTAAAAGTTTAATATGAAACAAGAAGCTCCTAATATTGGGCTAATTTCTTCAAATCAATCCTGCTTATGTAGTGCAATAGGAAGCACCATTAAGCTTGTGCATGGTATCACAAGGCCAAGCCTGAATTTCATTGACCATAAAATAAAAGATCAGCCATGATGTCAACCTGGAGACCTAGACCCTGGTTTCAGGAGGTGGAGATTTGATGCTTCTCTTTCCACCAGTCTTCTAGACTAACTTTAGATATATCATTTTAGAATCTCTAAGTGAAGATATTCCAAAGAATGCTCATGCTTAATGATATAAACAGTCGGTTTCATCAAGCTAATTTTTGTCCTCCTGTGAATTTCATCAAACATTTTGCCAAACAGAACATACTAAAGCAAAGAATTATTACCAAAGTCGTGGGTAATTTAAACATTCAGGACCACAATTAAATCTGAAATGAACATTGCTACTAAATTAGCTAGTATACTTCTACCATTATTCTCCTTCTTGTGGCCAAATTAACAATACCAGAAATAGCAAGCAACTCTTGAAAGCAGAAAATTATACTATGTGTAGAAGGGAGGTTGTTGTTTAGTCCCTCAGTATTGTCTGACTCTTTGCAACCCCATGGACTGCAGCACACCAGCCTTCCCTGTCTTTCACTTTCTCCTGGAGTTTGCTCAAACTCATGTCCCCGGAGTCAGTGATGCTATCCAATCATCTCATCCTCTGTTGCCCTCTTCTCCTCCTGCTCTCAATCTTATGGTATGGAAGGGTTGAGCAAATAATATTCTCTGAGGGTTTTGAGTACTTACCATATGACAGATACTATCTTAGAAGCTTTATCATATTAAACTACTTAGTCCTCCTCATAGCATGAGGATTATAAGTGAGATAAGTACTATTATTATCCCCATTTTCCAGAAGAGAAAATGTAGTTACCAACAGCAAGGCATTTGTCCCTCATGTACAGTTTTAGGAGGTGAGGAATTAAACTCAGTTTTCCTCCACAGCCTATACTCCCACCAACTATAGGATCAAGCTGCCTCTGACAGAAGACTGACTCAATCAAAAAACAAACAAACCTTCCTCCATAATCAACCAGGAAACCTAAACTTCTTTCTGTGGGACCAATTCCACGAACAAGGACAGGGCCTCAGAAGGCCTGTGTGAACTTGTAAACAAAAGAAGGTGGCAATATCTAGTGACCCAGCACCACTGAGCGGTATGGATGGGCACCATTCCCCAAGACCACAGTGTGAGTGGCTCCCCCTGGAGGTGGGCAACCCTGAAGCAGGAAGAAAATGAAGTCTGTGAAGCACTGGAGATGTTTTGGATTGCAGTGAGGTCCAAAAGAGGAGGGAAGCCTGGGGGAATGGCTAGGCCAGCCAAGTAGAGGTGTGAGGCTGTGGGAATTTGATACAAAGCAAAAATGTCACCAAAATGAGAGCTGGTGGGTGACTGAAGAAATTCCTGGCCTGCTCAGAATTTTGACAGATTGGATCCTCAGTTAAATTTGCTCTGAATTCTTAACTGCCCATTGGCCTCCTCTCAAATCAGTCTCAACAGAATGTACTTTGGGCATCAATCACAGCCTTATCGTGAGGAAGGGGCTTGTGTAACTCAATGAAGCTATGAGCCATGTTGCACAGGGCCTCCCATTGATAGACGGGTCATAATGAAGAGCTGAGACAAGCAACGGTCCATGGAGGAGGAAATGACAAAGCACCCCAGTATTCTTGCCCTGAAAACTCCACGAACAGTATGAAAGGCAAAAAGATATGACACCAGAAGATAAGCTCCCTCAGTTTGAAGGTGTCCAATATGCCCCTGAGGAAGAGTGAAGGGCAATTAATAATAGCTCTAGAAAGAATGAAGCTGCTGGGCCAAAGGGAAACAATGCTTAGTTGTGGATATATCTGGTAGTGAAAGCAAAGACTGATGCTGGAAAGAACAATTTTGCATAAGAACCTGGAATGTTAGGTCCATGAATCAAGCCAAATTGGACATGGTCAAGCAGGAGATGGAAGACTGAACATTGATATCTTAGGAATCAGTAAACTAAAATGGACAGGAATGGGTGAATTTAATTCAGATGACCATTATATCTACTACTGTGAGAAAGAATCCCTTATTTTTTAAAAAAAAAAAAGGAGTAGCCCTCATAGTCAACAGAAGAATCCAAAATGCAGTACTTGGGTGCAACTTCAAAAATGACAGAATGATCTCAGTTCATGCCAAGGGAAGCCATTTAACATCACAGTGATCCAAGTCTATGACCTAACCACTGATGCTGAAGAAGCTGAAGTTGAACAATTCTATGAAGACCTATAAGACTTTCTAGAACTAACACCAAAAAAGAAATATCCTTTTCATTACAGGAGATTGAAAATGCAAAAGGAGGAAGTCAAGAGATACCTGGAGCAACAGGCAAGTTTGGTCTTCAAGTACAAAATGAAGCAGGGTAAAGGGTAACAAGAGAACATGCTGATCATGGCAAACACCCTTGCCAACAATCCAAGAAGCAACTCTATACATGAACATCAGCAGATGATCAATACCAAAATCAGAATTATATTCTTTGCAGCTGAAGATGGATAAGCTCTATACAGTCAGCAAAAGCAAGATTAGGAGCTGACTGTGGCTCAGATCATCAGCTCCTTATTGCAAAATTTAGGCTTAAGTTGAAGAAAGCAGGGAAAACCACTAAACCATTCAGGTATGACCTAAATCAAATCCCTTATGACTATACAATGAAAGTGAAGAATAGATTCAAGAGATTAGATCTGAAGACAGAGTGCCTAAAGAGCCATGGATGGAAGTTCATAATTTGTACAGGAGGCAGTGACCAAAACCATCCCCAAGAAAAAGAAATGCAGGAAGGTAAAGCGGTTGTCTGCGGAGGCTTTACAAATAGCTGAGGAGAAGAGAAGTGAAAGGCAAAGGAGAAAAGGAAAGATATACCCAACTGGATGCAGAGTTCTAGAGAACAGCAAGGAGAGATAAGGCTTTCATAAGTGAACAATGCAAAGAAATAGAGGAAAATTATAGAATGGAAAGATCAGAGATCTCTTCAAGAAGATTGGAGATATCAAGGGAACATTTCATGCAAGGATGGGCACAGTAAAGGACAGAAGTGGTAAAGACCTAATAGAAGCAGAAGATATTAAGTAGAGGTGGCAATAACACATAGAAGAACTATACAAAAAAGGTCTTAATGACCTGGATAACCATGATGGTATGGTCACTCACCTAGACCAGAGATCCTGAAGTGTGAAGTCAAATGGGCCTTAGGAAGCATTACTACAACAGAGTTAGTGGAGGAGATGGAATTCCAGTTGAGTGATTTACAGTTCTAAAATCCTAAATAATCCTATTTAAAATCCCAAAAGATGATGTTGTCAAAGTGCTGCACTCAATATTTCGGCAAATTTGGAAAACTGAGCAGTGGCCACAGGACTAGAAAAGGTTAGATTTCATTCCAACCCCAAAGAAGGGCAATGCCAAAGAATGTTCAAACTATTGCACAGTTGCACTCATTTCACATGCTAGCAAGTATGCTCAAAATCCTTCAAGCTAGGTTTTAGTGGTACATGAACCAAGAACTTCCAGATGTACAAGCTGGGCTTAGAAAAAGAGGAAACAGAGATCAAATTGCCAACATTTGCTGTGTCATAGAGAAAGCAAGGAGATTCCAGAAAGCATCTACTTCTTCTTCGTTGACTATGCAAAAGCCTTTGACTGTGTGGATCACAACAAACTGTGGAAAATTCAAAAGATGGGACTACAAGATCCTCTTACCTAATACAACCCCACCCACAGTGAGGAAACTCCACAATAAAGAGAACTCCACAAATTCCCAGAATAAAGAAAGGCCACCCCAAATGCAGCAATATAACCAAGATGAAGAGACAGAGGAATACCCAGCAGGTAAAGGAACAGGAGAAATGCCCACCAAACCAAACAAAAAAGGAAGAGATAGGGAATCTACCTGAGAAAGAATTCCAAATATTGATAGTGAAAATGATCCAAAATCTGGAAAGCAAAATGGAATCACAGATAAATAGCCTAGAGACAAGGATTGAGAAGATGCAAGAAAGGTTTAACAAGGACCTCGAAGGAAAAAAAAAAAAGTCAATATATAATGAATCATGCAATAAATGAGATCAGAAACACGCTGGAGGCAACAAATAGTAGAATAACAGAGGCAAAAGATAGGATTAGTGAAATAGAAGATAGAATGGTAGAAATAAATGAATCAGAGAGGAAAAAATAAAAA
>SJXQ01003448.1:0-29478 GCA_006408695.1 Aepyceros melampus
TAAGGGTGGTGCCATCTGCATATCTGAGGTTACTGATATTTCTCCTGGCAATCTTGATTCCAGCTTGTGTTTCTTCCAGGAATCACAAGGGGATCTTTAAAGACACTGATGTCTGGCTCTCACTCTCATTCTGATTTAACTGGCATGAGGTATAACCTGCTAACCAGGGCAATTTTAAAACTTCCCAGGTAGGAGTTCCCTGGTGGTCCAGTGGCTAAAACTCTGTGCTCCCAATGCAGCCGACCCAGGTTCCATCCCTGGGCAGGAAACTAGATCCCACATGCTGCAACTAAATATACTACATGCTGCAACTCAAGAGTTTTCTTGCCGTGGGATTGAAGATCCCACGTGCCACAACTAAGACCAAGCACAGTCACATTAAAAAAAAAGTACAACTCCCCAAGTAATTCTAATGTGCAGTAAAGTTTGGGAACCACTAATACAGCTATATGCCAGAGCTGACTTTAAATCACATGCTCTCAACCAAACAGGCTACCATGACTTTGTAACTATAATTATAAAAATACTTCTTTTAATCAAGATTTCTTCCTGGGAATTTAACCTTTCTTAAGTCTTGTGGTGCCCTTTATATTTTTAAAATGAGTCAAATAACATGTCTGAAGCTGTACAGCCAGGCTTTGATAAATGGCGGGGGACAGATCCAAAGTTTAACATCCGTCAAAAATAAGAGTGTTCTGGGTACAAGTCAGGATGTCGAAAAGGCTACTGATTCTAATGGGATAGAGCTACAGAGAGAAGATATAGGTCTGTGCATGGAATTCTTTAGCTTCTATTTCAAATTCCTCTTAACATGTATCAAAAAGTATGTAATCACTCAAATAGAGCACATGTTGCCAATATTATGAAGACTGTCATTGAGCTATATGAATAAGAAAGACCTTTGTAATATAAGTGCAACTGATCCCTGTTCTGTTGGTATGGAGTGCTGTGGGCTTTCCTGAAAAACAGCCATTAAGCAACTTTTACCTACTAAGATGTCCAAATGCACACAGAAATCAGCATGGAGCTGCTGCTGCTGCTAAGTCGCTTCAGTAGTGTCTGACTCTGTGCGACCCCATAGATGGCAGCCCACCAAGCTCCTCTGTCCCTGGTATTCTCCAGGCAAGAATACTGGAGTGGGTTGCCATTTCCTCCTCCAATGCATGCATGCATGCTAAGTCACTTCAGTCACGTCCGACTCTGTGCAACTCTATGGACGGCAGCCCACCAGGTCCTCTGTCCATGGGATTCTCCAGGCAAGAATACTGGAGTGGGTTGCCATTTCCTTCTCCACAGCAATGGTGGGGATGCATAAAGCTATACGCTGCTATTTGCCCTAGAAAGCTGCAGGAGGAAAGAGGTAACTGCTTTCAAGAAATGAGCTCTACCCACAGCCAATAAGTCACATTCCCAAGGCAATTGGGAGCCACTGGGAAGGCAATTCTCTTAAAGAGCCTTGAAAGGAGCACCCAGCAAATGCCAGCCAATGAAGGTTTTGAGAGTCACTGAGTAGGGCTGAGGCAGGAAGTGGTTCCTGTCTTTCCAGCCAGTCACTGGATTTACATCACGCATTGTGGGAAGAAAGGAAGCAGTGTCATGGTGTGTTGGGTTAGAGCTGAAGTTTCCTAGCTGAACTAAGGTGAATGACGGACCTGCTGTAACTTAGAATGTGGTAGCTAATGTGAAGGGGGAAAAGACAATGGCACCCCACTCCAGTACTCTTGCCTGGAAAATCCCATAGACGGAGGAGCCTCGTAGGCTGCAGTCCATGGGGTCGCTGAGAGTTGGACACGACTCAGTGACTTCACTTTCACTTTTCACTTTCATGCACTGGAGAAGGAAATGACAACCTACTCCAGTGTTCTTGCCTGGAGAATCCCAGGGATGGCAGAGCCTGGTGGGACAGAGTCGGACATGACTGAAGCGACTTAGCAGCAGCAGCAATGTGAAGGGAACAGGAGGGAATGAAGATGAAGACCAGCAGCACAGGCCTGAGGATTTCCATATAATCGGAGGCAGCAGTTGTACCGAGACCTTTCTTTCACTTTTAAACTGGTAGAGGACTATGCCTTTACCCTCAAACAAGTACTACAGTTTACTTTTCAAATTTCTCTCAAAAAATATGAAAAGATCCAGTTATGTCACATTTCACATAAAAATTTTTGGTAAACACCTGCATCGCTAAGTCCATGAAGGTGATATCTATAATATGTTACATAAGGCCACACGTCACATTAAGTGGTACAAATGTGGAGAAAGCCACATATGAAGACTAGAGCTTCCTGTTTACAAAGGAATGCTCAGAGCAATGGAGCAATCTCCAACACAGTGACAGGCTGAGAACAGCGTCTCATCAGGGCAGGCAGGCAGGAAGCCGCATTTTGGGCTATGTGATAGGTATGCCCTGGCTTTCATTTCTCCATCAAATGTGGCAACTATACCCTCTATGCAAAATTGTTTAAAAATTCATGACAAGGCTTCCCTGGTGGCTCAGTGGTAAAGAATCTGCCTGCAATGCAGTAGACTTGGGTTTGATCCCTGGGTCAGGAAGATCCCCTGGAGGAGGGCATGGCAATCCACTCCAGTATTCTTGCCTGGAGAATCCCATGGACACAGGTGCCTGGTGGATTAGAGTCCATGGGGTCACAAAGAGTCAGACATGACTGAGAGACTGAGCACGCATGCAGGCACCACTTAAGTTTCTCCATGTAGTCACTCATTTAATCCTCCCCCAAACACTGTGATTAGATCTGTTGTTACTGAAGAGGAAACTAAGGCCCATCTCAGTGAAGTGACTTCAGGAGGGCAGAGCTGAGATTAGGGCATAGGCAAGGCTACAGCTCTTGGTGGCACTGAACAGAAGGCATTCTGCTCCCTGCCATCCAAATCCCTCTTCCACCAGAGTCACTGTACTACTGCTCTTCACTTCAGTTGTTGTCTGAAGACAGAATACTGCTGCTCAAGATTTGAAAACCACCAGTCTGTGGAAAAGAACACAGGTCTGGTCATCAGGAGGAGGGAAATTGGATCTTGCCCTGGCCTATCACTATACCCTCTATCCTTAGGAAGTCATTTCTGGGCCTTGAGTCTTCATTTATTTAAACAAAAGGGTATGAGAGCTCATGCTCTGGAAGATTTCCACCAAGGGTGCTATGATTCTTCTGTTGATCAAACTATGCCCTTTGCAAGAAATACTAGAGCAGAACACATTAACGCCATGAGGAAGCAATCAGCAAATACCAGATTGGGGGAAACTCTACAAGGTAAATGATCAGGTTTCGTTAACAAATTAATTGTCAAAATAACCTACAGATTAAGAGAGTCTCAGAAGCCTATTAACCAACTGCAGTATATGGGCCTTATATACAGTTTCAAATAAGCATGCTATAAGACATGAGTCAACTGGAAAAACCTGAGCATTGACTGGATATTTGACGATATAATGGACTTGTTAAATTTTTAGGTATGGTTCAGTTCAGTTCAGTCGCTCAGTCGTTCCAACTCTTTGTGACCCCATGAATCGCAGCATGCCAGGCCTCCCTGTCCGTCACCAACTCCCAGAGTTTACCCAAATGTCCATTGAGTCAGTGATACCATCCAGCCATCTCATCTTCTGTCGTCCCCTTCTCCTCCTGCCCCCAATCCTTCTCAGCATCAGTCTTTTCCAATGAGTCAACTCTTTGCATGAGGTGGCCAAAGTACTGGAGTTTCAGCTTTAGCATCATTCCTTCCAAAGAGATCCCAGGGCTAATCTCCTTCAGAATGGACTGGTTGGATCTCCTTGCAGCCCCAGGGATTGAAGCCAGGTCTCCCACATTGTAGGCAGATGCTTTACTGTCTGAACCACCAGGGAAGGTATTAGGTATGGTAGTGTACTGAAATAACTATTTTATATAATGATTGATATTTGCTTTAAAATAAGTCCTTGATAGAGAAGACAAGGTTATTAATGAAGTAGGATTAGCCGTGAGTTGATATTCAAGCAGAGTGGTGAGGACAGGGAAGTTCACTATATAAATAGTATTATTGCTACTTCTGTGCATGTTTTAAATTTTTCATAATAAATATCTTTAAAATGAGAACAAATTTATAACTCTGGTTAAGTCTAACAATTCCTAATTGTGAGTTTTATGAGTCATACACCTTTGCTTTGCACAAATTAACCTTACTCAACTCTATTGCAGTTGCTACCCACTATTCAATAATGCTTACAATCTGCAGTAAATTAACATCTTTATCCTTAGCTGTAGGCTTCACTTACAAAAACCCAATTTAATCAAAGGTTAAGGAACTGGGGCTAGTGCCAAGTACCTATCCAAGAGAAAAACAACTATTTCCAACTAACACAACATGAATATAAAGGCTTGATGAGTTAATTGTTTTCTTCAACAATGCCATTTTAGAATGGGAGCTAACAAGGCAGGGAGGCTATGTTTCAGGGGCAGTTTACAAAAGAAAGCCTAACATAACATCGTCAGTTCAATCTATTATATCTTTGGGTGGCCCTTTTTTGGGTGAAGGGGTTGTTCAGTTGCTAAGCCGTGTCTAACTCTTTGTGACTGCATAGACTGCAGCATGCTTCCTTGTCCTTCACTATCTCCTAGAGTTTGCCCACACTTATGTCCATTGAGTCGATGATGCCATCCAACCATCTCCTCCTCTGTCCTCTCCTTCTCCTCCTGCCCTCAATCTTTCCCAGTATCAGGGTCTTTTCCAATGAGTCAACTCTTCACATCAGGTGGCAGGTGAGGAGGTGGCAGGTAGTTAAAACTAGTCTGTCTTCATCTAAGACTCTAGAACTCTATCACAATGTAGGCAAAGTTTTAGGAACTACTGATTCTGAACTAAATAATTTCACCCATCCAAGTATAAGACATATACCTAGGACAAGTCATTTTCCAACTGGATGGTTTAGTTTAAGTAGCTAAAAATTCAGAACAGAACCATGTAACCAAAACGTGAACGTGAAGTTGCTCAGTCGTGTCCGACTCTTTGCGACCCCATGAACTGTAGCCTAGCAGGCTCCTCCATCCGTGGGATTTTCCAGGCAAGAGTACTGGAGTGGGTTGCCATTTCCTTCTCCAAACCAGGAGGGAAATTCTGTGTCCTTTGACCTGCAGATAAAATGAAACCCACAACTTTGAATGAGGATTTTACCTTACATATGTTCAACTTACATGTACAATCGGGGATCTGAGGTCAATGTGTCAATATTGATGTGCTGTTCCAATAGACTGTAGGCCAGGATGGGCAAGGATGTGAAGCAGATATTGTACATTGTAAGGTAAGCAGCATCATACAGTGGCTGTAATGACAAACCACAAAAGAGAAATAAATGTACTGGAACAATCATCTGCCAGAGGATATTAAACTGTCTAGAAAAATCACAAGCTAAAACAAGATAGTTTCCTTTCATGCTTTGTGTGACAGCACAAAAAGGTTTTGTAAATAAGGTCACTCTGATGAGTACAGAAAAGAAACTAACATATTGTAATACATCATATTAATATACTCTCTCTTTAAAAATAGGCTCTTATTCAGAATGTTTACATGCTATAAACTCTATTTCTAACAGATACTAACCAAGAACTTTTAAAAAAATTTTCAGTGAATGAAGACCAATTAAGTATAAGAGAGGAACTCCTTAGGAAAACTAAATATAAGCAGTGGCCAGCCTGTGTCACAGTTTTTTGGGTTAATATTTTACATGCTTTTAAATACCACTATGACCCTTTATGGACATATTTATAATATCAAATGTGGCCATTTAGTAAGGATTAAATAAATATATTCACAAAAATCAAAGCTAAATATATTCACATGGTCATGACTCTTTCTTGCCCTGAATTCCATAGGCTCTAGATCAAACTTCCTGCTGGTTGTCCCATAGGACAACCTGCAATTCACAATGTTTAAAAGCAAACTCATTCCCTTTAAATCCAATTCCTCCCATGTTACCTACTTCATTAAGTGGCCCCATAATGTTTGCAACCCTAGTATATACCTTTGGTGCCTGGTACTGCTTACTTGCTCAAGACATTTTTTTGAATTGAGTGATTCTCTTTCTACCTCATTGGCCATTCCTTCTCAGGCTCCTCTTCTTCCTGAGCCCTCTGTGTTGGTGTGTTCCAGACTCCATGTCTGGAACTTTATACTCGCTCTCTAGCTGATCTCATACAGTCCTGTGGTTTTAATACAACCCATTCACTGAAAATTCCTGTATGTAGCCCAGATCTGTTTCATATGACCAACAGCTCACTCAATACCTCCTCCTAGTTCCTAGAGGAACTCCTTAGGAAAACTAAATATAAGCAGTGGCCTAAGTGTCTAGTATCTTTCAAACTTATGTACAGGACTGAATTCCTGACTTATCTCACCTGAAATCTGCTTCTCTTGAAGTCTTCCTCATCTCTGGAAAGGGCAACTAAATCTTTTTGATCAACCAGAACTGAAATCTTGTATTTACCCTGGACTCTTCTCTTTTTCACAATCCCTATCCAATCTACGAAGAAGTGTTTACTGGCTATACATTCAGAACCACATTACTTCTTAGCCCCTCCACTCTGACCATCATGCAAGCCTTTAGTTGATCTCCCTGCTTATTTTCCCTTTGACCCATAGCCTATTCTCAACCTAACTACCTGAGCAGCTCTACTAGAAAATAAGTGAAATCAAATCATTGTTTTGTTCAAACTCTCCAGTGGATCCCTTTATCTTTAAAAGTAAAGAAGTTTCTACAATGGTGGGGCTGTAAAGTCCCCCTTGATCTGGCTTCTCTTTACCTGTCTCTCACCTCAGTCAGACCAATCTTGATTTAACTTGCCATGTCCTCTCTCTTGAACACATTTCCTCCACCCTATTTTTCCCCTCTTATAGTACTAATCACCTTTTAATTTACATGATAAATTTATTCTGTTTACTGTATCTCTCTTCACACTAGAATTTAAGCTCTGTGTGGCCAGGGATTTTTACTTATTTTATTGATAGCTGTAGCTTATGAAAAAGAAAAGCAGCACCTGACATCCAAGAGTTGGCCTGGCACTCACAGCTAGGCACTGGTGCTCTGTAGAACACAAACAATTTCACAAACCAGCAACATCAAACAAGGCCACTGTGACTGTGATGGATGGAGACAAAAACATGACCACTCCATACCACTTCTAAACATAGACACAATATAAACATTGTCCAGATCACAATAATGACCAACATCTATGTTCTGGCTAATCTGGGTGACTACTACTTCTTGACCAATGACATATTAGCTTCCTAGACAAGATTTACTAACATGGCCAGTCATAAAATTAACCCCATTTGCTAACAGCAGCCAGCAAGGCCCTACTAGTTCTTAAACCCTTCCCCAAATCACCTAACTCAAGCCCAGATACTTTTTTTTTCAAGCCCAAATCTTACAAGACTTCTCTGACACTCTCTAAGAGGCTCCATTGTTCCTCATGATGTACATTCTTTCTGTTGCATTGACTAATAAACCTAGTTTGATGAACTGCAAGTGTTCTCCTGGCTTTGACAATCTTGAATTCTTAGAACAGAACTTGGCTTGCAGGAAGCTTTCAACAAAAACTGGATGAATGAATGACTAGAGACTGGAAGCTATAACGTATTTGTATAGGACTGATCTGATGTTATAAATATTCCTTTATTGAAAAAATATTAAGGTGTGTATAATAAACCTTGTTTTGATAAAAATATTTACTGAGTTCAGTAATTTCTAAACAGTGCTACATGTTGTAATATAACTATTACCTATGACCTGAATAGACAATATCCCATATTCACATGTATCTTTTACACATACAAAATGTTTCTGATTAATAATATGCATTTAAGTTTAAATGTGACACAAATTAACAAAATTATACATTTCTCAACTAACGTCTACTAAAGATACAATTACTATCATAGTGGATGTTGATTCAAAAAGATTGGTAATGACTTGAATAGAGCATCAGTTCATTCATTAGTTGACTTCAAAAATATTTGCTGGGGAAAAAACATTTACTGAGTGTTTACCAACTGTGAAATACTGAGAACAGAAAACACTCATGCCCTGTCTACAAGGAGTTCAAATTCTAGAGGGGGAGGCAATCGCTTCTTGGCCTTTCAGCTAAGATCAAGTGTAGAGGGGGAGGGAGCGTGGTGACTGTATAGCGAGCTGGAGAGCCTAGAGGAGGGGACCACAGTTCTTGCCTGCAGCAGACACAAAGCAAGAGATAATGTATGCAACCTTTTCAATGAGCTTAAAAACATGTTCTACATATAAGACGGAGACAAAATGTGGTCCACTGGAGAAGAGAATGGTGAACCACTTCACTATTCTAGCCTTGAGAACCCCATGAACAGTATGAAAGGCAAAATGATAGGACACTAAAAGAGGAACTCCCCAGGTCGGTAGGTGCCCAATATGCTACTGGAGATCAGTGGAGAAGTAACTCCAGAAAGAATGAAGGGATGGAGCCAAAGCAAAAACAATACCCAGTTGTGGATGTGACTGGTGACAGAAGCAAGGTCCGATGCTGTAAAGAACAATATTGCATAGCGACCTGGAATGTTAAGTCCATGAATCAAGGCAGATTGGAAGTGGTCAAACAGGAGGTGGCAAAAGTGAATGTTGACATTTTAGGAATCAGTGAACTAAAACGGACTGGAATGGGTGAATTTAACTCAGATGACCATTATATCTATTACTGAGAGCAGGAATCCCTTAGAAGAAATGGAGTAGCCATTATAGTCAACAAAAGAGTCCAAAATACAATACTTGGATGCAATCTCAAAAATGACAGAATGATCTCTGTTCGTTTCCAAGGCACCTAATTCAATATCACGGTAATCCAAGACTATGCCCCAACCAGTAATGCTGAAGAAGCTGAATGGCTCTATGAAGACCTATAAGACCTTTTAGAACTAACACCCCCAAAAGATGCCCTTTTCATTACAGGGGACTGGAATGCAAAAGTAGGGACTAAGGAAACACCTGGAGTAACAGGCAAATTTGGCCTTGGAGTACAGAATGAAGCAGGGTAAAGGCTAACAGAGTTTTGCCAAGAGAAGGCACTGGTCATAGCAAACACTCTCTTCCAACAACACAAGAGAAGACTCTACATATGGACATCACAAAATGGCCAACACCAAAATCAGACTGATTGTATTCTCTGCAGCCAAAGATGGAGAAGATCTATAAGTCAGCAAAAACAAGACCAGGAGCTGACTGTGGCTCAGATCATAAACTCCTTATTGCCAAATTCAGATTTAAACTGAATAAAGTGGGGAAAACCACTAGACCATTCAGGTATGATCTAAATCAAATCCCTTATACAGTGGAAGTGACAAATAGATTTCAGGGATTAGATCTGATAGACAGAATACCTGATGAACTATGGATGGAGGTTCGTGACACTGCACAGGAGACAGGGAGGAAGACCATTTTCAAGAAAAAGAAATGCAAAAAAGCAAAATGGCTGTCTGAAGAGGCCTTACAAATAGCTGTGAAAAGAAGAGAAGCCAAAAGCAAAGGAGAAAAGGAAAGATATACCCATATGAATGGAGAGTTCCAAAGAATAGCAAGGAGAGATAAGAAAGCCATCCTCAGTGATCAGTGCAAAGAAATAGAGGAGAATAACAGAATGGGAAAGACTAGAGATCTCGTCAAGAAAACTAGAGATACCAAGGGAATATTTCATGCAAAGATGGCCTCAATAAAGGACAGAAATGGTATGGACCTAACAGAAGCAGAAGATATCAAGAAGAGGTGGCAAGAATACACAGAAGAACTGTACAAAGAAGATCTTCACAACACAGATAATCACAATGATGTGATCATTCACCTAGAGCCAGACATCCTGGAATGTGAAGTCAAGGGGGCCTTAGGAAGCATCACTACAAACAAAGCTAGTGTAGGGGATGGAATTCCAGTTGAGCTTTTTCAAATTCTAAAAGATGATGAATAAAGGACAGAAATGGTATGGACCTAACAGAAGCAGAAGATATCAAGAAGAGGTGGCAAGAATACACAGAAGAACTGTACAAAGAAGATCTTCACAACACAGATAATCACAATGATGTGATCATTCACCTAGAGCCAGACATCCTGGAATGTGAAGTCAAGGGGGCCTTAGGAAGCATCACTACAAACAAAGCTAGTGTAGGGGATGGAATTCCAGTTGAGCTTTTTCAAATTCTAAAAGATGATGCTGTGCAAGTACTATACTCAATATGCTCACAAATTTGGAAAACTCAACAGTAGCCATGGGTCTGGAAAAGGTCAGTTTTCATTGCAATCCCAAAGAAAGGCAATGCCAAAGAATGCTCAAACTACTGCACAAGTCGGCTCATCTCACACACTAGCAAAATAATGCTCAAAATTCTCCAACCCAGGCTTCAACAATACGTGAACGGTGAACTTCCAGACGTTCAAGCTGGTTTTAGAAAAGGCAGAGGAACCAGAGATGAAACTGCCAACATCAGCTGGATCACTGAAAAAGCAAGAGTTCCAGAAAAACATCTATTTCTGCTTTATTGACTATGCCAAAGCCTTTGACTATGTGGATCACAACAAACTGTGGAAAATTCTGAAAGAGATGAGAATAGCAGACCACCTGACTTGCCTCTTGAGAAATCTGTATGCAGGTCAGGAAGCAACAGTTAGAACTGGACATGGAACAACAGACTGGTTCCAAATAGGAAAAGGAGTACATCAAGGCTGTATATTGTCACCCTGCTTATTTAACTTATATGCAGAGTACGTCATGAGAAATGCTGGGCTGGAGGAAGCACAAGCTGATTCATTGGAAGGACTGATGTTGAAGCTGAAACTCCAATACTTTGGCTACCTTTTGCGACGAACTGACTCACTTGAAAAGACCCTGATGCTGGGATACATTGAGGGCGGGCAGAGAAGGGGACAGAGGATGAGATGGTTGGATGGCATTACCAACTCAATGGACATGAGTTTGGGTAAACTCCGGGAGTTGGTGATGGACAGGGAGGCCTGGCATGCTGCAGTCCATGGGGCTGCAAAGAGTCAGACACGACTGAGCAACTGAACTGAACAGGGCAGATGGAGATACTTTGCACACACAAATTTTTAAGTTCAGCAAAATATATTACTGAACTAAAAAGTACCCCTCAATGATGTTAGTTCTCAAGGGAGACAACCAGTCTGTTGGCACACTGCACTACATTCTCATTGAAAACCATTCATTCCATTTCTTGTTTTATGAGAAATTGAAAGAAAAAAACGGAAAAAAAAAAAAAAAACCAGATTGACTGGTGTCTAATTTAGTCTTGAATTTTATTCAAACAAAAGGCGCCAGGGTCCAGCCCCGGTGGATCCAGGGAATTTGAAGCGAGGACGGTGTTGGCGAGGAAAAACTTATTTATTAATTAATATAAGGTTAGATTAGGAGCTAATAGTATAGCAGGAAATTTTAGATGGAGAAAAGACGCTGAATAACTTGGTTTACGTGGAAAGCCAATAAAGTTTCAGACAAGGAGCTTGCACCATCTATGTTGGGCCAGCGGTGCCCACTTGAATCTCTAAGGGTGCCCCACCCTGGGCTCCCTTTCGCACCGAACTTAAAAAGCGGGGGCAAGTAAGTAGACATGACGAGCCTCCATGTCCCAGATGGGAATTCAGCCTGAAATTAGAGTAAATAGGAGACACGGGGGAAATCAGTCCTTCCAATGACTAGCCCCCCCTCTATTGTCTAGAAAGGCCTTTTATACCTTTTTGATTGTACATAGAGATCAATGGGTAATATAAAATTATGCAGCGTTAGCAGCCCCAAAACCAGGCTTTCTTTTTGCATACCCTCCCGTGTACAAAAGGTCTCAGGTGATTTACATTATCTTCTGGCCAAGAGGCTTGCTAACACTTTTTGGCTCTCTTCTTTAATGAATGTTAATCTCATTTCTCCTGAAGTGTTTTTCTTTAATCTGCATCTCTTTAAAGCACTGAAATTACATCTCTATAGAA
This sequence comes from Aepyceros melampus, assembly GCA_006408695.1. NCBI lineage: Eukaryota > Metazoa > Chordata > Mammalia > Artiodactyla > Bovidae > Aepyceros > Aepyceros melampus. The sequence continues at coordinate 11,993 of SJXQ01003448.1, forward strand.
CAAAGGTGCAGTGGGTTGTAACAAAGAAGGTACTTAACCTAAAGATCTAATGTTGCTACTTGTTTTTTCTATATACCAACTATATCAACAAATAAAAGATATGAAAATTTGGCAGCAAGTATTGGCTCAACAAATGAAACCTTTAATCAGTCCTATTCTAATGATTTTGACTCCTCAGAAGCCCCTACATTTCTAGGATGTTTTAAGCTTCCTGTGCCTCCCGCGGTCGGGAGGCCTCAAACAATCACATGCGCAGCCTGCAGGCAGGCTAGAAAGCCATCAGAGGGGTTTTTGGATTGAAACTCTTTCAAATGCAGAAGACTAAAGCCCTGAGTTGACTTTTTCCAGAGAATGTCAGAAGAGTGGAAAAGCAGGCAGATTCTTATTTTTGGGGGGTACATGCTCAGGAAATGCCAGGGGGAAAACCTGAGATCTGACTCGACCTTGCCCATCAAATCTCTGCCACATGACCTTGTCACGGGTAGGATTCCTTATGCTGGCTTCTGGCAAAAAGGAGCATCCATCTACTTTTGTTCTACTATGGTAGTTTGAGTGTATATGAGAGATAATCATAATTTTTAGATGCATAATCAGTGGAGACAGAAAAGTCCTCAAAACAATCAACAGGTTTAATTGACAATACTGTTGTTGTGAAACCTGTTATGAATGGTATCTTTTCATGAAGAAAAAAGACCAGTCTATTCCAGGTTTACTAAACGAAGAGTTGATTTTTGTTTAAATAATCTGCATCCTGGTGCCAGTTCTATCTGCCCCATCGCTCATATCTAAGTTCGTGGGTTGCAGAGAACACCTGAAGTAGACCTAAACTGAAAAATGCTGACTAACCTGTATGTATTCCACCAGTGAATTTGCTTAGTCGTGTCTGACTCTTTGTGACCCCATGGGCTATAAGCCTACCAGGCTCCTCCTCCATCCATGGAATTTTCCAGGCAAGAGTACTGGAGTGGGTTGCCATTTCCTTCTCCAGGAAGATATTCCCAACCCAGGGATCAAATCCAGGTCTCCCACATTGCAGGCACATGCTTTACTGTCTGAGCCGGGTATTTGCAATAATGGTCTATGCATTCAGCAGCAGCACAAGGCCACAGTGAAAATTAAAGCTATGAACATCACTACCTTAGATATGTTAGTCACTCGGTCATGTCTGACTCTTTGCAACCCCATGGACTGTAGTCCACCAGGCTCCTCTGTCCATGGGATTTTCCAGACAAGAATACTGGAGTGGGTTGCCATTCCTTTCTCCAGGGGATCTTCCTAACCCGGGGGTTGAACCACAGGTCTCCCACATTGCAGGCACATGCTTTACTGTCTGAGCCGGGTATTTGCAATAATGGTCTATGCATTCAGCAGCAGCACAAGGCCACAGTGAAAATTAAAGCTATGAACATCACTACCTTAGATATGTTAGTCACTCGGTCATGTCTGACTCTTTGCAACCCCATGGACTGTAGTCCACCAGGCTCCTCTGTCCATGGGATTTTCCAGACAAGAATACTGGAGTGGGTTGCCATTCCTTTCTCCAGGGGATCTTCCTAACCCGGGGGTTGAACCTGAGTATCCTGCATTGCAGGTGGATCCTTTACCATCTGAGCCACCAAGAGACCTTCCTTTTATCTGATACACTTTTTCTAAAATGTCTGCCTAGGTTCTTCCCTCATTTCCTCCAAATCTCTGCCCAAATGTCACCTCATCAGAGAAAACTTCCCAGATCAGGTTGTCTAAAAAAGCAGCTCTCTTCCTCAGTCAATAAATCCCCTATTCACTTATTGTTTTGTTTTTTCCTTCAGAGGATGTATCAGTACCCAGCATAATACGTTTGATTGCTGTCTGTCTCTCTGCCTCTCACTCACTGTACTGCAAGCTCCATGGGGTAAGAGCTTTGATCACTGTTACATTCCCAATACTTAACAGGGCATACAGTAGGCACTCAAGAAGTATTTGTTAAATGAATTCACATACCAGTTGAGCAACTGAAGAAGGCAAACATCAACTCCTATGAGAACCTTAAGCAGACCCCTGACAGCCCAGGGTTTTAAAAACCCAGGGTTTCCTTTCTTTCTTCATACAATTTTTGTTTGGTCAACATGGTTTTAAAAGCCAGCTTCCCTGTATCAGTTTGCTTCAAAATTGCAAAGTGTCTTTCTAAAACTTGCATTCATCATCCATGGAAGTGAGGAATTAGAAATATTTTGATCAACAGCATCTGAATGTTCAAGAAAAGTATAACTATCAGAATTTTAAAAACTGTTACCAGTGCTGTTACTTTCTAATACAAGAAGGCCGATGGCACTTCCTACAGCCAGTAGATAACTAATTCATAATGACATGGAACTGATATAGCAGACAGCATACCATATAGCAAAGAGGCAAGTTTAAGAGAAAGATAGCAGTCACTTCCCACTGGAAAGAATGCATTCTCTAAAAATACTGCCAAGAAATTAGGGAAAAAATCACTTCCTATCATGAGGAATGGAGCAGGCCTTCAAACATAGAAACTGAGTTTCTAATACCTATGATGATGTTACCAGAAGCTCAGCTTGGTAAATATCACTGAATTGCTCATAGGTAAACTACAAAATTTCTGACTCATTGAGCATTATAGCTCCCTTAGTTAGCTATACTTCCACTAGAAGCAATGCAAAATGTATTTCAGCTGTTAAAAGAAACCTATAAACGTGCCTGCTCATCCAAACCACTTACATATCAAGTGGTTTTTTCACATATACAATGTATGTGAAAAATGTTCAGAGAACTACAGAGGGCTATAAGTATAGAATTCTTTAACTAATCCAAGGCTTTATCCAGGAATTACTGCTTCTTGGCTAGCTTAAACATCAATGTTTTTTTCCCTAGAAAATCAACTTGAGAAAATGTAAAGATAAAAAATTTTATTTGATGAAATATAAATATAGTATAACATTTTAAAGTTATTGGAAAACATTATATACACTGACAAAAATTTTTTTTTAAAGGATCTCAATTCTAATAGGATGTACCAAATAACTTTCTAAAAGAAAATAAGACCATTACTGAAGCAAAGACCATTCATGGGGTCGCAAAGAGTCGGACACGACTGAGCGACTGAACTGAACTGAACTGAAGCAAAAACATAAAATTTTGCTATTGGTCAAAAACCAGGCCAAGAAGATCAACTGTTCAACCAGGAGGAAAAAAAATCCTTTTATTTTAGATATACCTCTTTAAGTCTCTACAATCCAGTACACAAAGGTAATTTATTAACAGCAAGTATAAACTACATTACAACAAATACCTAGAGAAACCAACCTGCTGTGAGAATCCACAGAAGAACTGGTACAAAAATTGTGGCAAAATGAAACAAAGGTTCTGGAAAAAAAATGAAGAAAAGGTTTAATATGTTTCACTCCATCAACTTTTTGAAACTAAAACAGGAAACTGTACTCAATAGTATAGGCAGTCCTAAATGCTTCTAATGTCACAGTGCAATAAACTTCTATTCCTGAGTTGTAAGGAAACAATTCAAAACAATAGATTACATTCATATTGATATCAACTTCTGCTCTTCCCAGGCAGAAGATAACCTCACTTACTTTATGAGATCCTCTTGCTATTCTAGAGAAGAAATGAGCTCATATAATATGAACACCTAATGGTACTGCACCTTAAACGCCAAGTGGGTTGGTAAAATCATCACAAAGACTGACATAAAGCTCTAAGTGTATATTTTAAAGTCTGTTAATGCCAATAAATAGTCAGGAAATTATTATAGTATATATTGACACAAACAAGTATCAACTAATGGTTTATTGCCTTTGTTACTGCCTCATTAAACAACCAACTATTATTATTGATCATCTAATATAAGTAAAGATGACACTGTGTGATACAAAAAAAACAAAACCTCTCATTTCTAAGCGAGTTATCATTTAACTGGGAGAATATGAAAAACAGATTAAAAAAATATAAGCTGAGAATGCATAAGGCAGTAAAGCTACCAGGTGAGAGGATAAATACTAAAATTAATGTCTTCAGGCAAAACTACCAGCACTAATGTTTTCAAATGAGTGCTGTCCTTCAATATAGGCTTTGTATTTGAACACTGCTGTCACTTGTTCACGTGTCTCTGGATTTCTCTTTGGGCAGCCCCTTCAATAGTCCATTTTTGAGCCACGTCAAAAAACCATCTCTTTCCTTCTGTCACACGTTCTCACTTAGCTAATTTCCGATTCTGGGAGACTTGAGGCTGTTTTGAAAAATCCAGTGGATCTCTGCCACAGCTGAGGACATTTAGGTAAATACACTGCAGGCTGTGGAGGACATTTCTAAAGAAAAATGCTACACATGTTTTGAGTAAGTCCTACAGCACCAAAGTGTCAGAGCTCCCAAGGTCATCATCTGGAAGGGCAACACTCATTTGTATGGATCAATTCTGGCAGAATGCAAAATACTTTCGGTCGCCTTTCTACAGTACTTTATGTATATAAAAGAAGCCCGCTGAGGAAGAGACAGTGCTAGGTGTGGATTATGGGGGTGCTTTGTGGGAAGGGGAGGTCTGACTCTCCCATTAGAGTAACAGTTCCATGAAAACAAGGACTTTGCCTGTCTTATTCCATTATGAATTCTCAAGGGCCTGAAATAATGCTAGGCACATGGTAACACATTCAAGCATATTGGTTGATTAAATGAAAAAAGAAGTTAGACTTTGAACTAGGTGTTAAAGATGAATACAATATGGTGATAGCAGGAACCAAGGCAAGACCATATGTATTTTAAACATATCACGTAGCACAGGGTGGGGTGCCTTAAAAGCCAGACTAATTCTTAGACAAAGGAGAGTGAAGTTTCTGGAGGACAAGTTGAAAAGTGGCATTTTCTAAACATTAGCCTGGCTGAATTATGTAACTGAGTGGAGAAACAGAAAGCAGGAAGACCTGCCACTGCAGGGTAATAACAACTGGAAGATGTAAAGGCAAGATAAGAGGAAGGAAGGCATCTTAGCTCAGCCAGAGTGGGCAAACATATTAGAGATCATCTTGGGACAAAAGGCAGCATAAGAAAGGAATTATGCTAAGTCAGTAACTAAGGTGACAATGGGCACAGAGATTCTAATGAAGACAGAGGGTTTCTGCATAAATAATCCGCTAAACTGAGAACTAAGTAAGTAAAGTCACTCAGTCGTGTCCGACTCTTTGTGACCCCATGGACTGCAGCCCACCAGGCTCCTCAGTCCATGAGATTCTCCAAGCAAGAATACTGGAGTGGGTTGCCATTTCTTTCTCCAGGGGATCTCCCGACCCAGGGATTGAACCCGGGTCTCCCGCATTGGAGGCAGACGCTTTAACCTAGAACAGGGATATGTAACTTACTGATCACTGGTAAACATTAGCCATCTTAATACTTGTTTTGTTTTTCTTAACAGAGTGCTCCTTCCATCTGGTGGCAGTTGCTTGAATTGCAGGCCAAACTCTTAAAGAGGCAAACAAGCTTCTGGAACAGGGTCAGAATGCTAGGCAGATATGTATGGCCAAAGCTTCCTGGACTCCCCTTCAAGGGGGAGGTTAAGAGAGAATAACCATCCATCCCCACATGAGGCTGTTAAGTTACTGAGCCCAAGGCTCCATAGACTCTATATAAATAACATAACCACACCGAAATGGCAGAAAAGGAAAAAAAAAGTAACTTTGGAAACAGTATTTTGACTACACATTCTAAGGCTAAAGAGATAAAGACAGAAGTGCACACACACATATTTCTCAAGTTGGTCAGGCTTGTTTCTCACAGGAATATATGAGTTAGCAATTCTGGAACTACTTTAAGTATAAACTTGAGGATTTAGTAAACAAATAAATAATGCAAATGAGAACCAGGTTTCTCACTGCTGAAGAAAGGAGATACTAATATGGAAAAGTAGATCAGAGGTTAAAGCGTCTGCCTGCAATGCGGGAGACCTGGGTTCAATCCCTGGGTCGGGAAGATCCCCTGGAGAAGGAAATGGCAACCCACTCCAGTACTCTTGCCTGGAGAATCCCATGGACGGAGGAGCCTGGTGGGCTACAGTCCATGGGGTAGCTAAGAGTCGGACACGACTGAGCAACTTCAATAAAAAAATAAATAGAATGAACCTTGTGGTGTTGGCTTTAATCAAAGGTATCCATATAAACTGAGTTCAAATATTGAGTTTATATGGATACCAATGACAATGAGCACAACGAGCACCAGATCTAGATTTCTAAATACATTTGCAAAAACAAAAAAAAAAGGACCAGAGATCCTTAGAGAAAAGTCTAAATCCAGGACTGGAGAAGGAAAAATACAAGAGGCACCTAGAACATCATGTGGTACCAGAAAACAAACAAGACTTAAAAAAAGGTGATGGTCAGGGATGGATATACTCAATGGGTATAAAGTTTTAGTAAGTTCTAGAGATCTGCTATACTTAACAGGACTGTATTCTTCCACTTAATAATCTGTTAAGGAGATAGAGCTCTTGTTACATGTCATCACAATAAAATAAAAAGTTAATGATGGGGACATGGTGAAAGGATGCGGGCACCAAGTCTGTGACAATCTGAGTAACAATGAATGATGGTAATGAATTTCAACACAGAAGAAAGTATCTGGTTTAGTGGGAGAGTTTTCTTTTCAAACAAAATTACATAAGCAAAACTGAGGTGTCCTGAGACCCTCAAAACACCATCTGAATCAATGTATCAAAGTTGACATTATCATGAATGGGACATCCTGACAACATATCCTCCTGATATGATGCCCTCAGCAGGTTGCAATAATGCTTCTGTGGTAATTGTGCCCAAACTTGAATCTAATAACAGGCAAATATTAGACAAACCCAAATTGAGGGACATTCAACTAACTAAATGGCCAGCATTCTTCAAACATGTTAAGATCATAAAGACAAAAAAGACAGGAACTATCCCAGGTTAAAGAAGACTAAGGAGATTAGGATCCTTAAATGCAGGCATGAGCCTGAAATGGACCACAAAACAAATATCTGTGGGACCATTAGCAAAATTCCAATACAGTATATGGACTAGTCAATAATGTGCTAATTAATATCGATTTATTGATCTTGGTAACTATGCTTTGTGTTATCTAAGGTGCTAACAGTTGGCAAAGCTGAGCAGAGAGTATACGAGATTTCACTAATTTTGCAACTTTTAAAAAGTATGTAATTATCTCAAAATGAAAACTGAAAAAACTTCAAAAAAAAATAAAACACAGAACAGAATATAGGATAAGAGATCAAGTTCTGGTACACGGTTAAAACAGGTAAACCTAACGTATATGTTGCATAAATTATATCTAAATTTTATATTATATCATTTATATACTATGTATCATATAGTAATGTCAATAGGATAAGTCATTGTTTGGTGCAAGGGTGGAGAAGATTGGAAAAGCACAAGAGAACTTTCTGGGGTGATAGAGATGGTCAATATTTGATTCTGGTGGTAGTTACATGGACACAAACATTTGTCAAAATCAAGCTATTAACATTTAATGGGCACACTGTACTGTATTTAAACTATACTTTAAGAAAGTTTACTTAAAATTTTTCATCTCAAATCTCTTTCATTAAAAGGAATTTCTGGTTTCTGATTCATTAAATAGACCGCCTCTGTTTTACTGACCACAAATTTCAGGGCTAAGACATCAAAAGAAAAATGAAAAAAGAACAAAAAACCCCTGCAACCAAGCTAAGTCAATGCTGTGTTAAACTCTCATAAATTACAAATATTTTATCACATACCTTATAGAAAAAATACTGGACAAGGTGTGCGATTCTCACATAATATAGATGTCCGTGAGCCAACAGCAGTTTCTTTAAATGTTTAAACTTTGGGACCGCATAATCGCTATTCCTGGATGCTTGGCGACCTTCTTTGCCTTTAATACCTAAAATAAGACAATCTCTATAGGGTATTTTTATAGAGTAAGTAATCACCTCATCTGTTACTTCCATGTTTTTCTTGCTTACAACTACAGTTCAATTGAATAGTTTAGCTTTGTTTTCTTAAGCAAAAAGTGATTTTATCGGTGAGATTTATCAATAAAAAGCAAAATTGTTTAATTGGCAATTACCTATTTATAACAAAATATAAAACAATTAATGAAATCATTGTTTTAATCATGATAAGGCAAAAATTATACTGAGGAAAAAATTTAATCTGAAAAATATATTGAAGGTACTTGGTAAGTGATTAATTATACATGGCACCAGACTAGGTGCTATATTAAAGCAACTCAGAGACCTGGGGTTTATGGTTTAAGAGCTCAAAACTGAAGAATTGTAATGAGATGGTTAAGTCCTCATACCAAATGATACTCTGAGCAGTGTTAGCTAACACTTAGTCCTGTCCAAAATGTCCATAAAGCAGCTGGTTCACACCAAAGATCCTTGAAATTTGCTCTTGTCCAAAATGTCCATGAGCATACTTGGTCCACACCAAATAGTTCTGGACAGCACCAAATTTCAAGGGGGCTTCTCAGGCGGCTCTGTGGTAAAGAATCCACCTGCCAATACAGGAGATGAGGGTTCAATCCCTGGAGGGAAGGGGAGTTCCCCTGGAGGAAGGCATGGCAACTCACTCCAGTATTCTTGCCTGGAGAATCCCATGGACAAAGTAGCCTGGCAGGCTAACAGTCTATAGGGTCACAAAAGAGTCAGACAAGACTTAGGGACTAAACAACAGAATTTCAAGGACCTTTTGGTGTGGACAAAATGCACTATCGACATTTTAGACAAGATCAAATGTCCTGCAAGTTGAATAGCAGTCCATGCTCAAGCTTGAGCCCATGAGCTCAAGTGGCTTCAGGCCATTTCTGGTCAATAGCCCATGAGTCAAACTAGAGTTCCACAGTAAATAGGGTTACTTCCAAATGGAAAGAATTTTGGAATCCAAACTGCTTTACAATAATCTCCAAAATACTAATAATGCTATTATTTCTCCCCCTCCAAAAAAAATGCTGGGGTGTTAGGATTGCTGCCTCCCAGAAACCTAACAGGGGGCAAAATGGTGAAGTTGTAGATAAGCTGTTGTTGCATGCCAACATGTAAATTCACCTCTACAGCCCAAATGATCATGCATAGATATCAGCATGAGGAAAATTAGCCAGCCAGTTATCATTTCTGAGTTCCAAGCAGTTAAGGACCTCAAAAGATACAGTGCAGCAACATAGGCAAGCAATCTGGCCAGTGGTGAAAAATCAATAAAATGTCCTGCAAGCTGGCAAAAATGAGAGCTAAATGATCAATCACACGGCCAAGAGGTTTCAGAAATTTGGTTTACTTGGCTAATAAAATAATATCCTCCAGCCTGGTATTGCTACATTCCCACCAGGGGTAGGACTTATACATGGCAAATTCCATGATCAGATGGGAACCTTCATTTGATTAATAATGATCATTCCCGAATTCAAATTCAAGATGAGCAACCAAAACAATCTCTAGAATAAGACCACTCTACCTAAAAGCAATACTGATACCTTACAGCTGCCATCTCATTAGATGTTTCTTACCTATGCCCACATGGGATTCCAAGATCATGCTAACATCATTGGCACCATCACCTATCGACAGTGTGATTGGGCTGCCTTTTAAATTCTTCACCATTCTTACAATCTAAACGTTAAATACAAGAGAGGTATAGAAAAGGTCAAAGCAGAATGTGAGCTTGTACTCCACGGGGGTATTTGCCTCATTCACACTTGTAAATGGAGGCCTTGCAAACAGAAAGGTGGTCTGTGCAAATAATAGTGTCGAATTATCAGGGGAGAACAACACAGCTTTTCAAAACGTAACACCAGTGCCCACTTGTTTCTGGTTTTGCTAATGGATGAACTGTCTAATCCATGCCTTCTACCCACATTAGAGAGCAGAATGCATCCCCTCTTGTCACTGCTTCACATATCCTTTCAAATCAGGTCGTGAAGGAGAGAAAGTGGAGACCAGAGAGCTGATTTAGGGTAATATGCATGGGGCAACCAGGACAAAAGCGGGCAGTGAGAGGATAATGGTTTTGGTCACCTCTGCCTCTCTCCTCCCTGCTAACACTCCAACCACCCCTGGGTGCACCCCAACCCTTATTTCCATCTACCTGCTGATTTTACCAAATCTTTGAGTGCTCAATATGATTTGATCTCTCATACAGGTTGCTGCATTTTAAAAGAGGGCACCCTAAAGGTGATGCTTTGCAGAAAGATGCCTGAGATGTGTATAAAGCATCATCATTCCCTGACTGTCTTTTAAAGATATGTTGATGGCACAGTGCAGCTCAACGCTGTGTTCACAGTAGGTACTGAATAAAAGAAACCTTCTCCTGGCAGAGTTACTGTGGGAAGAATATTGGGTAAGTGGCTGTCCTCCTACCAATGACTTCTTATGTGTCAACCCTCAAAACCCCTTGGAATCTGGCAGTTTTTAAACAGCTTATGTAAATAAGTAGTTAAATAATGTCTTGCAAAAATTCTGTACTCTCAAAGGCTTTCACCAGGTAGCATAAATAAAATCCATTCCCACACAGATTAAAAATAACTTATATGAGGCAAAACCACCCTGCAGTCTTTTCTTTAAACAAAATTCAGTCAGGTTTTAGTTAAATTGCATACCAAAAAAACCTGATGCCCAATCCATTTGACACAAAAATGATGTTACTAGGAAATGCCAGGTTTTCCCCAATCCTTCACCTCAACTTGGTTCTTTTTAAAAACTTTATGAGTGTCAGAAATATCAGTGAGTCAAAGACAAAAGTAAACTTGTTTTTAATGGGCTACATTACTGGTTTAACTAATTGCACCTATTATACTGTATGCAGTAATGACCTAAAAGAAGAAAAATGCAGTCAGGAAAGGTCTAGGGAAGGCGATAAAATTATCAAGGGTGACAGCTTCTGCATGCAAATACAGATTAAAAAGATGAAAGCCAGTCGTTGAGAAAAGATAAAAGGATATATTGCTATGGACCATAAGCCCATAAAGATCTAGATAGATAAACATCAAGTTTTTTTTTTAAGAAGTTCCAAGTCACTGAGATTAAGAACTCTTCAATCTCTAGATAACCTCACCAAAAAAGAAATCAATTTACCAAAAAAGTATTTATTGATCTACTATAACTATATGCAACACAATGTGCAAAAGTGAAGTGCAAATACTCAAAAATGATATGTGGCTTGGTCACACACCTCAGGAAGCATGTAACGGGGAATGGATACAATAACATCAGAGAACCAGATTAACAATAGAAGATAATAATACTCAATATTTATGCAAGAGAATATATAACACTGTCATCTAAGTTGTCCACATAAGGCGGCCTATGATGTCAGAGAAGGGAGAGGACACTACAGGCCAGAGTGATGAGAAACGATTTTATAGAAGGAAGTGTGGGTTGATCTAAACCATAAAGACTGGTAAGATGTGCATGGATGGGGAAAAGGGTTTGGAGGAATATTCCAGGCAAAGGGAAGAGCACAATCTAAGGCATACTGACAGTTAAGTCCAATATATGCTCAGAAAATGGGTCTGATTTGACCAGACCAATTGAGTTTCATAAAGGGGACATGGACAGGTAGATAATATAGTATGGGGCCATATTATAAAAGTGGTAACAGGGTGCAGGAGAAAGGAGAAATGAGAAGAAAAGGCTAGACTGCAGGCTAAGAAAGAAGTTAGTCGACATGGAGTTCAATGAGCTGTTAAAGCCCTGGACCTGGAAGGTAATGGAAAGGGATGGAAAAGACAATGTACTAGAAAATGGGCAGAATTTGGTGACTGAGAGCACACGGAAGGGTAAAGCAGAGGGAATGTTAACATACAGATCTGGAAGTACAGTGAGCTCAGTAACACTTGTAAAAAAAGACAACGAAAATGACAACTGGACTCTAGAGAAGGTTGAATTGAGGTGATAATGACACACCCAAGAAAATGTATTCAGTAAGCAACTGGAGAAATCAAGTCGAACTCCAAAGACTGGGATTGGAGAAGTGATTTGAAAAACACCTATGAGTAGATGATAGTAGATGGTAGGTGATATTCTAGAAGAGGTGATGATAGTGAGAAATAAAAGAGACTAAGGACTGAACAACAGCGGGGGGGCTCCATGTTCTGGGTGGGAGAAGCAGCATGGTGTTAGGAATTCAGATAGTGGCCTGGGCAGTGGAACAGTCAAAACCCAGGTGACCAATCTGAGCAGCAGACAATGAATGTAGGGGGAAAATAAAAAGGAAAGAGGTATTGCCTTTGATTAGAGGGACAGATTTCTATGGATATTGTTCTGATAGGATCTGCTTCCCCAGCTGGGGCTAACAGAGGCTCTGAAGCTTGAAGAAAGAAGAGCATATGATTGCAGTAGAAACTGAAAGTGAGAAGGTAGAGAGAGACGATTCCCTCAATTAGGATGGGCTGGGTGCACACACATGCCTGTGCAAGCAGGGGGCGAAGTCTGTGAAGGAGAAGCCAAAGACACAGCGCCAGCCCCTGGGTCTAGACGAGCAAGCAGCTAAGGGATGGGAAGAAGCAAGACCAACGCATATAAAAGAATACAGTGTACACAGAAGAGATGCAGTGGGTACAAGGAAGCAAGATGAAGCAGATCAATGCAAGCTGGAGGAGCTGGAAAAGACAGCACAGGGGGGGTGGCCTCTGCACTACGTTTTGTTAGGAATACAATTTTTGTTAGGTCAAGAGGAATTCAGAGACAATTCCAGATGAGGAAATGATATGAGGGAAGTCCTGGAAGTTGGCGTGAACATGGCACATGGGAAGGGACACAAAAGGGGAACAGCCAATAGGAGTGAAGGATTCACGCTGGAGGTGAGAGTGATGGTGGACTCAAAGTGTGTACAGACACATGGAAAGAGTCAACAGAGGTGGCTGCCATGCTGAGTCATCTGCCCTTCATCCTAAGGGACTAGGAAACTACTGAAAGGTTCTGAGTGAGAATATATGATGGGAGGACAGTTTTAACAAGATTAATTTGGGAGTATGGGGAAAGATATGGAAGGGGGAAGGGGGAAAGCAAGGGGATTAGTAAGATTAAATGAAACACTCTGTGTATAAAGTCCTAAGGGCTTGCTTGCACTAGGATGGAGATAAAAGGTTTAAGAAGATGGAACCAAAATGAGAGCTATGACAAAAGGTAGGAACAAGAAGACATAGTGATTATATGGATTGAGTGAGAAGAAAAGGGTCAAAGGCAGTTTGGAGACTTGGGGAGCAAAAGAAAAATGTCACTGGTGACAGGAATAATAAAGAAAAAGGATAACCCAAACTGGCCTGAAGGAGAAAATTATAAATATCTGTCTTGGATACTAGAATTTAATGTTACAGAGGGAGTCCACATAGAGCTGTCTAGCAAGCAGCTAGAAATATGTGACTTAACAAAAAGGACAAGTCAGTCAGAGTCATACAAAAGGATGTGCTTATCCAAAGATAGGATTTAAGTGAAAAGAGATGGAAGACACAGCCCCAGAAAAACCTGATAATCAGGGAGAAGACCAAGGATGAAACAAAAAACACCATGTTGTCAAGATGGAAAAAAAAGAGTACGGTGGACTATCACAGAAACCAAGGGAGGAGAGTTTAAACAGGGACATAACTGCAGTGTCAACTGCAGTGGAGAAAGGAGGAGAAAATGGAAGACCGTGCAATGGATTCGGCAAGGAGTTTGCTGCTCTCCTCCAAGAGATCCTACAGACTAAGATGGGAAGAAGTATGCATGGAGCAAATGGAACAGTGGAGCCAGGAGTAGTGGGATGAAGGCAGCAGGCATCAAGCATTCATTAGAGAAGTTTTTGAAGGTGAGCAACTGAACAGCCAGCTTGAGGGGACAACAAGGTGCAGCACAGGTTTAATTCAAATTGGTGGGAAGGCTCCTGAGTTGGACCACACAGAGGAAGAGGCCAGGGAAGATATAATAAGGTACTCAGGGCCCTTTGAAGAGAATTAAAAGTGATCATTTGTATGTATGTGTACAGAAGTACCCAGAATGGAACATTAACTAATATCCAATTACCTGGGCTTTCTGTAATGGGGCCATTCGACAGCAGAGCACTGCTGTGCACTTCATGCAGATCTGTAGGAAAATGCTTTTGTGATTGTTAGAACCAGAGTCTTGACTAGAGTTTAATATAAGAGACAGAGTGGAGCCATCAATGATTAATCCATATTCCTGATGTTCTGTCCATGCTCTGAAAAAGAAAAATAATGCAAATATATTTGAATCTACTATACATTGCTTTTTAGGAACTTGAAAAAACCATAAAAAGCAGACTTATCATCAATCTGGTTCCTGGACCTGTGAATTCTGAAGAAGCAACCATTTCTATTAATGGCACAATAGAGACTTTCTATCACATCTTTGAGGCTCAAGTTGCCCAGATAGATGTCACTAAGTTATAAATATAAAACTAATGAAAATCTAGCAGCCAGTCTCCATATAAGAAACTCAAGATGAATTTTGGAAATTACAGTCGATCAGTAAAACTCTGATATGAAGACAAATCATTAGTCAATCTGAAAACTGAACGATGCAGGGAAAAGACAAAATAGCTTTGGGGTATACAAATCACAGAAGATATTCTTAACATTTTTGCCTGACTGACAAAACCTATCAATAGATCTGGCTTCTCAAATATGACAGACTACCAAAAAGACAAAGTGTTCATTAAAGAATTCCATACAATGATTTATGTTCTTTAAATAAGTATCATTTTATACTAGATTAGTGATTTTCAACCATAGCTTTCCCATTAGACTCACTTAGGCAGCTTTTAAAAAAGCCCATGTCTTTAGGTTTATCCACAGAGAAATTAAATCTGAGTATCTTGGACTGAGCTTGATTAGACTGGGTTGGCCAAAAAGTTCACTTGGGTTTTTCCAGAATAGGTTCATTCATAACATGGAAAAACTCAAATGGACATTTTGGCCAACCCAATATATAGGTGCGTTTTAAAAGGCTCCATAGGTTATTTGCATACATAGCCAGGACTGAGCAGTATTAGTTGCCAGGAAAGACAAATATAATGGGTGCCAACTACTTAAGAAAACCATATGGAGGGAAAACTTACAACTGAAAAAATGCTACCAATTAACATTTCATTTTTTTGCAATTATGAAAAAACCAGCAATTAATCAATTTCTGCTCAGGCAATCTTGGGTGCCATTTGAGAATCACTGCAGAAGTGTTAAACACAGCAGGGTCTTATCATTACAGATGCATTCATCTAATGTCATGCTTCTCAAAGTTTACTGTTTCAAGAGCTGCTGTTTTACAGACTATGAGTAGTGAGAGCCTAATATGCCTCATCATTCCTTCCTTCCATATTTTGTTTCATACTATTATGAGCATGTTTTATTCACTAATTAAAGAGATATCAATCATGCATTCCTTTGCTCCCCTACTCATAGAGTGACAATGTACAGAAAACAGTGGCTCAATAATCAATCAAGCAATATCTGTAAACATCAACTCTAACTAAGCCATATAGAAAAACGAAAGAATTATTAACTAAACTTTTTCTGGAGACTAGAAAATCTCCTTGGGGTGAAAGAGGCACACATGAGAGAAGATGCCCCCTAAACATGATAAATGGTTAACATCTGAAAAGAATAGATACATATATAACTGAATCATTTTGCTATACACCTGAAACACAATACTGTTAATCAACTGTACTCTAATATAAAATAAAATAATTTTTAAAAAGGTTAATATCCAGTGATTGGGAGAATGAATACACACCAGGAAAGAAATGGGTTCTTTATGAGGTATGACATCTGAAATGGAACTTGAAAGGACAGAAAGAGATAAAGAAAGAGAGAATGTATGTGTGGTGTATGTGTTAAGTTGCTTTAGTTGTGTCTGACTCTTTGCGACCCCATGGACCATAGCCCACTAGGCTCCTCTGTCCATGGGATTTCCCAAGGCAAGAATACTGGAGTGGGTTGCCATTTCTCCAGTATGTGTGGTACACTAGGAAAATAAGTTGAAAAGGTCACCTGGGGTCTTTGATATGACCTAATTCTGTGGGTAATGGAGACCCACTAAAGGTTTCTGAGCAGTTATGATATGGGCAGTGCTTTACACCTAAGGACCAGTCATTGGGTAGAGGGGCTTAACTGCTTTGAGGCACAAATTACTAGGAATCTGATAAAGCCCCAGTGGAGAGAGCAAGAACATGGGTAGGGCTGGGGGCAGATTTGCAATGGAAGAGACAAAGGAGCAGAAGTTGGCCAAAGGGATTCTGTGTCTCACGCTTGTGTAACTTGGGGAAAGACTGCACACAACTGCAGATGAATAAGGAAGAGGAAATGTTTTGAGATGGTGAGTTCGATTTTCCATAAGCCCTGGCTTTTACACAAGTGCCCAAGAGCTGCTGAATGGTGCTGTAGATTTAACTGTGTCTCTCATGAAGTCCCATGTTGAATCCCTAACCCTCAGTTCAGTTTAGTCGCTCAGTCGTGTCCGACTCTTTGCGACCCCATGAATCGCAGCACACCAGGCCTCCCTGTCCATACTAGGGAGCACCAGGAATCTGTTTCTCCAGTGAGACAATAAATACACTGACAGATTCTGTCTGAGGTATCTATTTTGGAACTCTGGAATCTATTGAAGACTTAAAACTTCCTGGGGAAGACTTGGAGGTAAATTGTGGTTAATTGCAATCAGTGTCAGCTTTCAGTACAGTAGCAACTACCCACTCCCACACCACCACAGGACAGGTAGCTGTGTACCTGTTATTGATGGGAGAAATATCAATAACCTCAGATATGCAAATATCACCACCCTTATGGCAGAAAGCAGAGAACTAAAAAGCATCTTGATGAAAGTGAAAGAGAGTGAAAAAACTGGCTTAAAGCTCAACATTGAGAAAACTAAGATCACGGCATCTGGTTCCATCACTTCATGGCAAATAGACAGGGAAACACTAACAGACTTTTATTTTTTTGGGCTCCAAAATCACTGCAGATGGTGATTGCAGCCATGAAATTAATAGATCCTTGCTACTTGGAAGGCAAGTTATGATCAACCTAGACAGCATATTAAAAAGCAGAGACATTACTTTGCCAACAAAAGTCTGTCTAGTCAAAGCTATGGTTTTTCCAGTAGTCATGTATGGATGTGAGAGTTGGACTATAAAGAAAGCAGAGCATTGAAGAATTGATGCTTTTGAACTGTGGTGTTGGAGAAGACTCTTGAGAGTCCCTTGGATTGTGAGGAGATCCAACCAGTTCATCCTAAAGGAGATCAGTCCTGAATATTCATTGGAAGGACTGATGTTGAAGCTGAAACTCCAATACTTTGGCCACCTGATGTGAAGAACTGACTCATTAGAAAAGACCCTGATGCTGGGAAAGATTGAAGGCAGGAGGAGAAGGGGATGACAGAGGATGAGCTGGTAGGATGGCATCACTGACTCAATGGACATGAGTTTGAGTAAGCTCTGGGAGTTGTTGATGGACAGGAAAGC
>SJXQ01003448.1:29740-59811 GCA_006408695.1 Aepyceros melampus
ATGATCTGAGCCACAGTCAGCTCCCGGTCTTGTCTTTGTTGACTGTATAGAGCTTCTCCATCTTTGGCTGCAAAGAATATAATCAATCTGATTTCGGTGTTGACCATCTGGTGATGTCCATGTGTAGAGTCTTCTCTTGTGTTGTTGGAAGAGGGTGTTTGCTATGACCAGTGCATTTTCTTGGCAAAACTCTATTAGTCTTTGCCCTGCTTCATTCCACATTCCAAGGCCAAATATGCCTGTTACTCCAGGTGTTTCTTGACTTCCTACTTTTGCATTCCAGTCCCCTATAATGAAAAGGACATCTTTTTTGGGTGTTAGTTCTAAAAGATCTTGTTGGTCTTCATAAAACCATTCAACTTCAGCTTCTTCAGCATCACTGGTTGGGGCATAGACTTGGATAACTGTGATATTGGATGGTTTGCCTTGGAGATGAACAGAGATCACTCTGTCATTTTTGAGATTGCATCTAAGTACTGCATTTCAGACTCTCTTGTTGAC
Organism: Aepyceros melampus; assembly: GCA_006408695.1. Lineage (NCBI taxonomy): Eukaryota > Metazoa > Chordata > Mammalia > Artiodactyla > Bovidae > Aepyceros > Aepyceros melampus. The sequence goes on from SJXQ01003448.1 coordinate 30,242, forward strand.
CATGATGGCTACTCCATTTTTTTCTGAGGGATTCCTGCCCGCAGTAGTAGATATAATGGTCATCTGAGTTAAATTCACCCATTCTAGTCCATTTTAGTTCGCCGATTCCTAGAATGTCGACGTTCACCCTTGCCATGTCTTGTTTGACCACTTCCAATTTGCCTTGATTCATGGACCTGACATTCCAGGTTCCTATGCAACATTGCTCTTTACAGCATCAGACCTTGCTTCAATCACCAGTCACATCCACAGCTGGGTATTGTTTTTGCTTTGACTCCATCCCTTCATTCTTTCTGTTGTTATTTCTCTACTGATCTCCAGTAGCATATTGGGCACTTAATGACCTGGGGAGTTTCTCTTTTCGTATCCTATCATTTTGCCTTTTCATACTGTCCATGGGGTTCTCAAGGCAAGAACACTGAAGTAGCTTGCCATTCCCTTCTCCAGTGGACCACATTCTGTCAGAGCTCTCCACCATGACCTACCCATCTTGGGTTGCCCTGCAGGCATGGCTTGGTTTCATTGAGTTAGACCTTTGTGAGATAGATAGGTCCAGATGAAGTCATGAGGGTGGGGCCCTCATGATGGGATCAATATCCTTATAAGAAGTGGAAGAGACACCAGAGCTTCCTCTCTCTCAGCTAAGAAAGGATACAGCCCACTTTCTGCAAGCCAGGCAGGGGGAACCTCACCAGAACTTAGCCATGTTGGTACCCTGATCCCAGACTTCTGGCCTCAGAAATGCAAGAAGTAAGTTTCTATTGTTTAAGCCCCCCACTCTGTGGTATTTTGTTAGATGGCCTGAGCAGATTAAGATAAATGCACAAAACACATGTAATCTGGACTGCCTTTATAAGTACCACTTGGCTAAAGGAAGGAAACATTTATCACCGACAATTAATAAAAACCTGTTTACTCTCACTCATGTCCAAGTAAGAGAAGAACAACAGCTGTTTTAAAATTAGCCATCATTTCATGAATGTGGGTTGTTCATTTTTAAAGCCTGTGAAAACCCTACAGATGAGGACAGAGATACAGCAGAGTTGTTAAAAGCATAGGATCTGGAATTGGTTAGACTTGTTCTACATCTTATTGGCTGTGTTATCTCGAATAAGTCGCTTCATCTCTCTGAGCCTTAATTTCCCTATTTTTAACATGAAGAAAATTAGTTTTTACTGGGTTGTTGTGAAGATTAAATGAGAATAATTTAAAGTGCTTAATGCTGTTCCTGGAACAAAGAGTGTGCTTAAGAAATGCAAAATAGTATTACCTAGGGGTCTTTGGATTTAGAAGAGAAAATCGATTTGCTTATGTCCAAGGTAAATTCCAGTAATCGGTTTAGACAAACCTAAGCCATGGTCAGTGTATCTCTGGGTACTGAATTACTGTGGATCAGTGCCTTTCCTTGAGAACCCTAGGTTCTACAAGTTCTTCCTAAGCAGCTTGTTGAAAGCAGTCGAGTGGCTATGCTATCAAGTGTTTGGTCTCCTCTGAAGCATAAAAATTCACATAGAAAATGGCTCCAGGACCTCAACCTGCACAGAAACTGTTACAGAGACTGACTTTATTACATTCAATTTAAGAGACCATGAAAAGGGATATTTTTCTTAACATGGACCAGGCCAGGATATCACTGCTAAATACCCAGACCCTAAATATTTAGAAAATGAACCACTTTTCTAAAGCTCAAGAAGTGTAGGTTTTTTAAAAAACAGAAACATGAGGTGGGAAGTGCCAAATAATCTCAAATAGGCCATTAGCCAAGTCCTCAGGGAAGGTTCTAACTCACAGGGATAAACCACCTACAACCAACCAATATAAATTAGAGAAAACAGAGCTTTCTGCATAAGTAGCTGTGGTTTACATCTGTACCAAGGTCTAAATATGACAAATTGATGCACTTTCTTACTTTTTAAGGCTTCTAGTACTTTTAGGAAATTCATGCAGCAGCTTCTTACGATATTCAGTCAACAACTCATGTAATCGATCCTCTTTCCTTTCGCTTTCTTCAATCGTCTTGGTGGTCAGTTCCAAGAGCTCGGTGTTGGTTTGGAAAAGGCGGCAGGCATAGCAGGTGGATTTTGCAGTCTCCATCTTGTCACCAGTAAGCACCCAGACTTTCAGACCTGCGGCATGCAGGGCTTCAATGGTCTCAGCAGCTTGATCTTGTAGCCTGGGAACACAAAGGAAACCTTGTTATCTTTGAGAATTCCTGACACAGATTCTGCAAGAAGGTTTGTTAAAGAGAATATTCTTATAACTCATAGCAATTTTGGAATCTTGACATGTTTTAATAGTTACTTTTCTTATATATCCTCTACCCTTTCTAAGCATATTCTTGTTGGCATAATTTGACTTATTAAAGTACATTTCAGACAATGAGGTTTTGAAAGTTCATGATCTCTTTTGAAGTAACTGGTATCTAATGACAGAAACAAGAATCATCACTCTTAGTTAAAATGTTTAGAATCTCACCAAATGGTCTTACTCATTGTCACTTTAGCATATTTCATTATGTTGTCTACAAATATTTAATGTGGTTCAAAACTGAAAGGGCCAGATACATCCTAATGAAATACTGAGAGAAGTCAGCAAATTCCCATCCCTGAGGACCTTGAAAGCCAAACATTCTAAAAGACAATTTAAGCATAATTCTGAAAGGAAAGGACAGAAGAAGGATACTTCATATTCCTTCTGGCTAGAAAATAACAATGAAATTGTTGTTTAGTTGGCAAGTTGATCTGACTTTTTGTGACCTCATGGACTGTAGCCAACCAGGCTCCTCTGTCCATGGGATTTCCCAGGCAAGAATACTCGAGTGGGTTGCCATTTCCTCCTCAGGGGATCTTCCTGACCCAGGGATTCAACTTGCATCTCCTGCACTGGCAGGCCAATTCTTTACCACTGAGCCACCAGGGAAGCCCAACAGTGAAATTAGACTGTATGAATTCTATAGGAACCTTCCACCATAGCTGAATCTGTTTATAACTTCGTGTTTGGGTTAAGCCAGATAATTCGCATTCATTACTTCCAGAAAACTCCCAAAATAGAATCTAAAACATATTTTTTCAAGCAGATCAATTTTGAAGCCCTATAATATCTGGCAGAGCCAATTATTTTAAAAATGTGCTCTAGTCTGTTAAACTAGGTTACAATGAGTTCTCATGTTGTTTGCTTTACCTTGAATTTCCCTTCTGCTCATATGTCTGTCAAAATCATATCCATTCTACCAAACACCAACTGAATGATATGTCTAGCACAAAACTTCCTACACATAGTAAGACTACTTCATAAATATCTGTATAAATGAAGGGGTGGCATAGGAAGTACTCAAAAGACCTTAGAGATGACAGATTCATATTCTTCTAAGTCACAAATACTTAACTCAAAAATCATTTCCACAAACAGTTCAAAACCTGGTGTACAGACAAAGCTAAAACAAAGATTTCAAAGCTTGAGAATAAATAACCAATCTGGACAGATACTACTCTAAATGATTGGTCATTAAAATAACAAGAGTATCATTTTCTAGTTACTTGTCTTCCACTGCAGTGGCTCCAATTAAATGCATGTCTGTCTCAATCTCATCGAAAACCTTTTCCATTTTTTCTTCTCTGTCTTGTAAGGCCATTTTTGCCTCTATGAGCTGTCTGTTAACTCTTTCATAATCATCTGGAGCAATTTCTTTGAAGGCTATACAAAGTGTCCGATACCCCTCCTAGAAGCAAAGTAGGAGATCTCTAGTTATCCAAATAACAAAAACAAACAAAATATACTCTTTAAATACTCTTGCTTTATAATACCAAAAAAAAAAAAAGAAATTCTGACTAATTTCCTTTTCAGTTAAAAAAGGGAGAAAAAGAGATTGCATTAGGTTAACATTCAATTGGGTTCAGAATAACAAAATAATACCTCTTGGATTTAAAAAAACACAAAAGCAGAACATAAAACAAAGATTCTTGAAAAGTCTTCAAAGGCTGCAAATTTTGAACAGAAACTTGCTCCAGGATGTTTTATATTAAAATAAGGAAAATAATATTACAAAATCCCCCAATACAAAAATAGACCATAAAAATAAGCTAAAGTTCATTTAAATTGTCTTTTATATAGCAACCCACAGACATAGTCATCTCTAGCATTTCTCCTTCTCTCTATTGAGGGGTGGGGTGCAGGCTCACCATTGCATTATGTTCCACATGGACTTTAATTAAGTCGATTTCATGATTTTGCACCCTGGGGAAAACTGCTGAGTCAGCTCCTTTACAAAAGAGAAGTATGTCTCCTAAAATAAAGAATCAAGAGTACTTGACTTACTTACAGTTAGATTGGTATTGGGATTTTTATAACAGGTAACTATTACGGTGGCTTCTCCCTCCCAGCAGCTGTGTATCCTGAGACTGCCTTGGAATGTTTACCCAACTTGAAGCAGACATTTTGACCTTCACTCTGTCAGGACAACATCCACCACCTCTGAGGACCAATAAGGACACAACTAATACCCCAGAGTTTACAGTATGCACCTCTGTTAAAAGATATACCCTGTGAGTGAATCACTTGTGTCAAGGAGCTGCTTCTGAATAAATTCACTATGAGGATGCTGTCAACCACGGTCTAAAAGCCACATGCAGCATCTACAGATGTCAAGGAGCAAACTCAAGCTCAAACAAGAAAAAATCATTTTCAAAGTCTATACACGTTAGCTTTTAGCAGTAGCTTGCTGATTTTCACTGGAAACTGGAGAATTGCTCCGTAGAATGCTATTATAAATATAGCTTTATAACAGTCTGTGTACCCAGGAGCATAGACAGTTGACCTTTAAGAAAGAGATTCCAACCTTATAAGGCAAAGTGCTAAGTTTGAGAAGTTAAAAAATGGTAGCTCTGGGTCAAGGCCCTTGGGAGACCACTTCCTCAGACATCTCACCATCTGCAATAGCATGCAGACATGCATGAGTACAGGTAAGAACAGAAGAATTCCACACGTTAGGTATGTTTTTTTTTTTTTTCCTAAAATTTCTCTCACAGGGACTTCCCTGGTGATCAAGTGGTTTATAACCTGCCTTCCAATGCAGGGGATGCAGGTTCAATTCCTGGTCTTGGAAGTAAGATCCCACATGTGCTGGAGCAACTAAGCCCATACGCCACAATGAAGAACCTGCGTGCTGCAACTAAGACCTGATGCAGCCAAATAAATAAATAAATATTAAAAGAAACTTCTCTCTCATATCCATGGTGTGTTTAAAAGTCATAGAACAAATTCCATATTCACATATAATGAAATCAAAGTTGTAACTTTGCAGTCACACCACAAAGTATGAATAAGGATGGATATATTCCCTCAAGGGTCTGTCTATATCTTCCCATTCTCATATTAATAAATTTTCAACAGATTTAATCCTAAAAAGTTAATTAATAGGAAATAAATCAAGAATATTTTGAAAAACCACCCAGAGACATACATACAGAGACACATACAGACACACACTTACACAGAGGAATCTAAGCCCACAAATGAAGCAGCAATACTACCCCATGGGTATTGCTGAATCTGAGCAGAAGGCATCACAGCCACCACGGCTTCTCCTAAGAACATGGGTGAACCCTGAAAGGATGGCACTGGTTCCCCTGCAAAGGGCAAGCTTCTTTATTGTGTGAAACAAAGAGCCCAGGGTGCTAGAGTAAATCATGTGCCCTTTCCCAGCAGTGGGGCCTTGGTCATCCCAGAAAGTGTAAAGCACTGCTGAGTTAGGATGGTCAGGGAGGGAGAACCAGCAACTCTCTACACTCAAAAACTACTGCTAGTAATTGCAAATCATGCAGTTGTGGTGGGGTGCCACAGGCAGACACTGGTGGTGATTGTTCAGTACCCTGAACTGTAAAAAAAAAAAAAAGTCACCCTTTCTGTTCTGTGTGGATATCCAAGACTGAGAAGTGGAGCTCACTTTCCAAGAAAATTCATATATTGTCATACTAGGGGTTCTGCCACTGATACTTTGACAAGCTGAACAGGTGCTTATGTAAGTACATTCAGGGATATACAAGAGCTTTAAGTAATCAAACACTACTACATGAAATCTTTTTCTCTCTTGAAGTAGTTGATCAACAAATCTACAAATGGAAAGAGAGAAAAAGCCAAGTCTTAAATATGCATACCTGATTGAGTCTTCACAATTACACTCATACGACGGCGGACAGAATCAAAGTTTAAGGTGTGAAGAAGTTCATACCTTTAATAGAAAAAAAAAAGTGAGAAAAGTGAAATACCAAGACCACACTGGGAAAAAACAACAACAACAACAGAAAACGTCTTACATTAACAGAGCTTTCCTCTTGAATTAAGAGTTGCTGCTTGTGTGCACAATGGGTACTTTCCATTGTGTCTTTGGAATTTCTCTGCACTTGGAACATGCTGTCAGAGGATACTAGCAGTGGTTAAGGGGTATCTATACCTTCCCATTATATGACTTAAAATAGTAAGGGGAGAGTGACTGCATAGGAATGAGGTAAAAAGAGCTGTCCCATCAACCCATATCTACAGGTTATCTAGAAATAGTCCCATCTTGCCACTTATTTTAATCATCTACGGAATGCCTACTATGTGTTGGGCACAGTGACAGATGCTGGAGAAGATACATGAATCTTCTCTTAAGGGGCTTATCATTTGATAAGGATGTGTGTGTGAGTTAGTTGCTCAGTTGTGTTCGACTCTTTGCGACCTTAAGGACCACAGCCCACCAGGCTCCTGTGGCACGAATACTGGAGTGAGTTGCCATGCCCTCCGCTAAGGGATCTTCCTGACCTAGGGATCAGACCCAGGTCTCCTGCATTGCAGGCAGACTCTTTACTAACTCAACTACCAGGAAAACCCATGATAAGGGAGGCAGAGGTTAATGAAATGACTACCTCCTAGTCTTCCAAATACTGAAGTAAGGAACACACAGAGGGGATGTAGGAGCACAGAAGGAAGGCCTCCTGGAGGAGGTTTTGCCTGAGCTGTGTCTTGCAGCAGTGACATGATGGAGAAAGGATATCATGGCACTGAGTATAGAGAAGAGCATGTGCAAAGGCAGAGCAACATGAGAGCACATGGCCCATGGCGGGACTGACAGTAGTTCACATAAGGCTGAGATCTAGTTGATAGGGGAGCAGCAAGAGAGGTAGGCAGGGGTTAGGACCTGACAACACTGTGGGCCATTGCAGATACTTGGGATTCCATCCTAAGGGCAATAGCAATCCATTGAAGGGTATAAAGAGTGGAAAGACATGATCAGCTCTGTGTTGCACTGGCTAAGCTATGCAGTAGATGAAATGAAGAAGAAAAATAAGAGTTATTTGAGAAAATGTGTGGAAATAGTTTCTTGAAAATTAATAACTTATATACAACTATCTGATTTTAAAGTATTTACTACCAAGCTTGTCTTTGATGGGAGTGAGCAGGTCACTGGTTTGGGGATATAGGATACATGTGTAAGACATCTACTTGTAGCATAATGTCTCATTTGCTATTGGCCAGATGGGGGTACTGTTGTGCACTGGCTAGAATCTGGACTTTGACAATAACTCAGCTCCTTCCTGGCAGTCAAACCAAAGAGTCTTCCTCTGGCTCTTGAACATTCCTTTCCAAAGAGGCATATTCCCTAGCAAACTTACATGTGACAGGTTTATGAGACGGGTCTCAGGAGATGCTAGGAGTCAGAATGAAAGTCAGATAATTATATTTCAAGTTCTTATAAAGATATAATATTAATCAGAGGGCCTAATCAAAATCTGTTATTAAGGCAAGGTGAATTTGTTTGTCGGAATCTCTGTATCAAAAAGGAAAAAAAAGGAAATGTGGAGCTTACTACTGCATCAGAGTACTTGCCCTGGGGCTCACACTCAAGTATCTAGAATAAGAGAAAGTTTCTGAGACCAAAGCTATTATGACTGGCAGGCCGTGTAATCCCAGAAGATTCGTTAGGTTCTAGACAGCAGAAGGTTTCATACATGTTCACTGATTTTTCTTGCAGCATGTGCTGGAGACCTGAAATGGCGTCTAAAATTCAGAAAAGTCCAGGCAGATGCTCATTCAGGCTACTGGATCAATGTGTGAACAAAACTGGAATCATTTACACCTCAAATGCTAATTTCTGCCACTCTATGAAAAATGTCTCCTACTCCAGCTACATTTATATAAAACTCTTACCTGGGAAAGCAGAGTCTTATATTTATAGATGCAATCACTTCCCTTTGCTGCCCTTCCTAAATCCAACTAAAGCTGACTGTGGTGTTAAGAAGTGAGAATCATCAAACATACAGGGCTACTTACTCTTCTATTTCTTTTCTTTGGTTCTCTACTCTCATATAGCCATTCTGAACTCCTACAAATGTGAATCCATACCTGTGAAACAAAATAAAAAAGATCACTGTGTATTTTTAAAGAATGATGAGTTTCCCTTTGCACTGGGTTTATTCACACTTGTTTATTGTTTTCTTCTTTTTCATAAAACCCCAATCTATAGCTGTACTTCCTTTTACTGGATGAGATATAACACAGACCAAGTCAATGCCCAGTCACAAATCATAACCAAAAAATGAAGCAATTTGTAATTTCAATTCTGTAGCTAACACGTGGGGTGACCTTTTATCCACTTAATCATCTTGGGCCTCATGGATAAAGCAGGACTTTCAATAACCAAATGATATAAAAATTGCTGGAAGTACTTCAGAAATAACATGTGTTATATGAACAGCGACCATTGTTAGAAGATTTCCAAAATATAATGTGAACATTTGGACTTCTGGCTGGAATGCACAAATATTGATGAAAGTTACAACTGTGCATTGCTATATTCTTTTTGGTCTTAATTGGTTAGGTTTGGGAATTTTTTCCAAATTTCCAATAAAGTAGCTTGGCTCCTTATTAAAGAATGAGGATACCTACAAGATAAGGTTATTGAAGCAAATAAGAGAAAAAACAAAATAATGCCTGTCTCCCATGATTTTACTTTCTTTGGAGAAATACAAGAAATGTTTGATGTTTTTTTACTCTTTGAAAATGCTAATGTATTTTTCTACAGCTTATTTTGGGGTTTTAAAACAGCATTACTTACTGAGGTATAACTAATGGAGAACTGCAAATATTTAACATGTGCAACTGGATAACTTTGGAAACATGTGTATGTGACATCATCATCACAATCAAGGGAAGAGATATCCTAATATTTCTCAGTTTCTTTGTGTCTTTTTGCTTTTTTGTTGTTTGGGGTAATAAGAACATTTAACATATGAGATCTACTCTTTTAACAAACTTTGAAGTGAGAATACCATATTGTTAACTACAGGGAGAACGTTATTATTATCCTGAAATTATTCATCCAGCATAACATATGTGCTTACTTTTTAGCTCCTTTGACCAAAGCTATTTCATCTGGTGAAGATGACATATAGGTTAATTCAGATGACTCTGTAACTCCATCAACAGTATCATTTGGTTTAACTTCTACAGTGTGACATAAACACAAGGCACGCAGAAAGAGCTCTTCTCGATTCTGTTGAACAGTGACAGAAAAATGACTATATTATTTTTACTGTGATCACTTGGTAAGTAGTCAATGAACAGAGAAAAGTTATTAATGTGAGAGCATGTTATAACCACAAGTAAATTGAATAGCAGAAATTTATGAATTCCTAATACTCAAATGAGCTATATATTCCCCTAATCCCTGCCAACATGCCTGGTCCCCAGCTAACATACCTTAGGGGCTCTATCAACTCATTCTTACTGCAGTGCCACCTAATCCCAAAGCAGTAACATCTCCATGGCCTAAAAGAGTGCATTCAGTTCTAATTCACAATCTGGCAATAGCTCAGGTGCATGGAGACTCTGGTTCATTTAATGCCTAAACACTCCTGGGGCTTGAATGATTTCAGTAGACATCATTCTTGGAGTAGCTCATATTTTTAAAGATAAAGCACCAAATACGATCATACACTGAAAGATTTACCCAAATGCATTTCTCACAATGTTCTTTTTTTTTTTTTATAAATTCTACTTGTTTACAAATTCCCGAAGTGTCCATAAAATAAGAAAGGTGAAGTTGCAACAACGAACAAATGGCTATTCAAAAGTCTATGTCACGTGCCAAAATCCTTCATTTCTACTATGTTAACATATGCTATCTAAATTGATTCCCAAGGCAAAATGGTAATGCAAAAAATGCCACCTTATCAGCTCTGTCCAAATATGGTAAGGGTCCATCAGTTTGAGAGAGTCCATCAGTCTCCTGAGCTACACCTTTATACTTATGCCCATCTATGCAGCATTCAATGAATTCCATGCTGTTTTCAGTAAGTGTTCCGGTCTTATCAGTAAATACATAATCCACCTAAAAACAAGAATACAAACATATGCATTCTTACTTTCTTCAATGTGATTAACTTTTAGTTAGCATGGCTATTTTCATATCCACAGAAATCACTTTTTCCAAAGACTTGTCAAATGTCAGACAATGACAGAAGTAGTATTACCAAATGAATGAGAAATGAACATGTATTTTTAAAAAGATTCCGAAACAGTATCACATGTCTAAGGTTCTTGTTGTTCATTTGCTAAGTCGTGCCTGACTTTTGGTAGACCTACTCAAATACAGGAGATTAGTAGGAAGGAAAACTGTGGCTATTCTGTCCAAACTAAGACTCCTTCAATTTAATACCTACTTGTTTTGATATAAAGAAGTTAACATAACAAAAGTCAATTTTCCAAGCAAGAAACATTTTATGGACCACTTATTTCTCTATTTCTCTGACACACACAGAAAATATATTTGATAGGAACTAAATTAATTCGGCCCTGGAGAAGGAAATGGCAACCCGCCCCAGTATTCTTGTCTGGGAAATTCCAAAGACAGAAGAGCCTGGTGGACTATGTAGTCCATGGAATCGCAAAGAGTGGGACACGACTTAGCAACTGAGCATGCACACATACAAATGGGATGTAACAACAGTTTTCCTTGAAAAGTAAATTTTTCTATAAATTACTGGATGGAATCAAAATGCATTGTGTCTTATACGTATGTAACAGTTACAGAATATAGACAGACAGGGGAAATAATAACAACAGTTACTTAATTAGGAGACATAGTAAGTCAATAAATGATCAAAAACATAAATGAAATGTCTTCCCCAATACTATGTATATTTTCAGATACTCCTCACAAAAGTTTCCAAATTAAAAAAAAAAAAGGAGCAGAGTTTATAATGATAGGTTAAAGTATAAGGATACTTTCATAAATAATGGAAAAATAGGCTATGAAATAAATTTTCCATGTAAAATAAGCCTTTTTGAGCATTTCCATTTTATCTCAGTTTTTATCTCATCTATTTATAACATCTGGCTTTTGGAAACCCACAATTTTATCCTCCTTTTTGGCAATTTATGCTTAAATAGTTAAAATTACGGGCTGACAGGAACAAGCATAAGTACAAGATTAAGGTTTTTATTATGTAAGGGAGAAAGAGATGAACTGCGCAGTAGCTGCTTTCTAATTATTTTTCAAAGCTTTTCACGGTAGCAGCACTGGCACAAATATAGCATTCCAATCTTCTCTTTTTTCTGTTAGCCAGCCAAGTTTGAATTCTCCCTTTAAATTAATCCAAGTGCTATTATTCCTGTATCATCTAGATTTTTCTAGTTAAAGTGAAATTATTTGGGCTTTTTGTGTGATCAAAATTATTAACCTTCATTTTCTCCCAAAAGGTTCTCCTGGGTTGGTGCAGCTCCTACAGCTGAGTGAGCATTAACCCATTTTGAAATCTTTTATAGATGACAAAGATAATAACTTTAGAAACATAAAGTGCAGTTTGCCTATATAACAGTCTGTACAGTATGGATATGTCTACAATTAATCTCAAAGGTATAGGCCAACAAAGTATACCATGATAGACGGATTATCAAACTGTAGTCTACAGCACACTCAGTTGGAGGGTGCTTGTTAACTCAGATCACTGGGCTCTATCCCCAGAGTTCCTGACTCAGTAGCTCTTGGGGTGGGGCTAGAAATGTGCACTTCTAATCAGTTCCCAGGTGATGCTGATGCTGCTGTTCCTAAGCTCATGCTCTGAGAACCAATGATCTAATATATGCGCTATACGAAGGACAAGAGGAGAAGATCGGCTATTATTAAAGAGTATCCTCATACTTATAGGAGAGACAGGGCTGATAAGTGAGAGGCTACTGCCTGCCTCTGATTCTCATCAGCTTCCTCCTCTTTAGTGGTAGGTTTGAGCTGGTTGCAGACCCTCTCTATCAGCAAGCAAGCTCAAAGTCATCAGTTTATGGACAGAAAGCCTAAAGTGAGATACCTGTTCAAGAATAGAGAGAGCCCTAAGATAAAGTCTGAACACATGAAATCATCTAGTTTATAGGTCAAAATTGGTCAAAATATTTTTTATCATTTAACTTAGTGAAGACCTTCTACTGAAGTCATGGCTCCACCACCCAGTAACTTTGTGACCTTGGAAAAACTCCCATCTCTCTGAACATTAAACATTAGCCTTAAATAATCAAAGCTGCTGCATGAGGCTATAAAGATTACTAAATATGCTTGCAAGCTCTAAGTTGTTACATAGATGTTGACTGTCATTGCTGCTAACCTGATCAAAATCACAGTACTGGACTCTTTCCATCATTTCATAGTCTCTATAATTTTTCTGACTATCATCACATTGCTACAGTTAGGGTACGATAAGTGAATTTCAACTATATGGTGAACAACTCAAGGTTTTCTTGTTTACTTGGTAACAGTAGCCCCCAGTACCAAGAACGTATCTTAGATAACACAGAACTTTAGTGCACAACCACTAGATTGAATTACTGGAATCAGAGTATATACTCTGGCATACTGCTGGGCATAGCTGAGAGACTGAGAGGGGATATGAAAGAACAGGCTATCTCCACAATTTTTTAAAGGTTAAAACCATTTGGTTGTCTAAAGGACAGATGTCTAATCATAAAAGACCCCATTCTATTCCAATTGAACTGAGCAGTCTACTTCTTTTTGCTTTTCAAGTCAAAGACGAAAGTGTTCTAAACATATCTTCCTATTTTCTTTTAATACCAATGTGGGTCACTTTGAAAGAAGTTAAGCAAGTGTTTGCAATGGTACTGATGGAAATTGACACTGCTCTTAAGTAAAATAAAAGTCCCATAGATTTTAAACTATGACTCATCAAGGAGGAAACTGGTTACACTTGATTTTGTGTGTACTGGTCCACTAAATGCAAAATGAAATCATTTAAAGACTTCCTTGCATTTTAATTTAGGTTGTTTCTACACATACAAGCTGATTAAGTTGGTATGATAGTAAGTTGTTTTTATACTGTACAAATGTAAGTGGTGGTCTGGTTATTACCTTAGTTAGTTGGTTAAATGACGATCATACCCAAAAAGGCAGGTTTTAGTGAGGAAAAGAAGTGGTGGCTAAAATGAAAACTGGTTTGTTTTCACTGATCAGATTTATTATTAATAGATCATTATCCAAAGCTCTATTTTACTTTCTGAAGTATGAATAAGTCTAGATGATAGGAACAAAACCACATCCTCATAGATAAGATGGAATCTGATGTGGTGGAGATCTGGCCTGGATATCCTGCCTATCTCTCATGAGAATTAGGTGCCACATGTGGAAAGATGGCTGTTCTATTTGCAGCAGCTGGGGACTAGCCATGTTCACCCTTGGGGAGGTTAATCCATGCAGTCAGGCACTGAATCTAGAATAGGCAGATCAGCTGTCAGGGAAAAGTTCACCAGAGGGGCTTATAACTCATTTTTTTTCCCCATGCAAAAGAGCTGCAGAGTAATGCCTTTCACTGGGACTAGAGCAGTTCTACCAGGCTGGATGAAAAGTTCTGGTTTACAAAGGCTAAGGTCAGCTGTGGTCACTGAAGTGACCTATAAAAGAAACTTCTGGGAACAATATATAAGGGAAAGGCATTTGCCTGTTCATGGCTTATTCTATCCTCTGTGACTCTGTCTCTGTGGGAGGCAGATGCCACCCTCTGGGATCCTGGAGTCCTATAGTCAGGTCTCAACAATGGTATCTGAGAATCCTTTCAGCCTTGTGACTAGTTGTCAAGAGGATACTCTAGTTTAGGCAAAGGTTGTGTAAAGAACAGAAATAGAGAGTGAGGGTAGTGGGAGACTGAATTCAGGAGCAGAGTTTTGAGGTACAGGTGCAAATCTGTACCATTTAAAACAACTTTGAGGCCCTGTTTCAGCCACACAGTTCCATTAACTGATTCTGCATCTCCTAGTCCTAGAAATGACATTTCCACAGCCTTGACATTCTAAATATTAAGAGAAGTAAATGCAAGCCAAAACACTCCCCTCAGCTTGTGAAAATCATCACGTGACACAGTAAATTCAGATAAAGGCAAAAACTTTCTCAATACTAGTCAGAAAAGAACCCAAGAAGTCACCACTTGAAGAATTACAGCTAGGGTGCAGCCTAGCGTTTGAAAACAACCTGGGTTAGCAAGAAGGTCAAAGCTTGGACTACACTGGTACATGAAGCAAAAGGCATTTAGTGGAGTGCATGCCCTCACATCTCCCTTTCATTTAAATTCTTGCACAGAATAAACAACTCTACTTTCTAGGTCTATATTCCATCTGATCAGAAATGTCCAAGAAAATGTACCAAGAAAATGTCCATAGGACAACTCTGGTCAATTTGGTTTATGGAAGAAAATGTATTTATAAAATAGCTTTATTTACACTACCCCACATTCTATCCTTAAATGATTATAGATGGTGATGAAGACTACTTGTTTCCTGTTTCAAAGCAATAACCCATAATCAACACCACTAACAGGTTGAGTTTTAAAGAGAATTTCTGTAACATTCAAATTTAATACATAAATTGGGTCTTTCTCAAAAATGCCAGCAAAAACTGACGCTATAGTTAAGATAACATTGCTTGCCTTCATTACATGCCTGCATAAAGAAATTTTTATTGAGTTCCATTTCCAAATGTGAAATGGTCGCAAACGCTGGTGATCCAGACTACAATAAAAGCAATTTTCACTATGTTACCTTATTTTAAGTAAAAATGAGTTCTTACCTGACCAGTTCTTCATTAAGGTCTGTTGTTTCAAAGCAATAACCCATAATCAACACCACTAACAGGTTGAGTTTTAAAGAGAATTTCTGTAACATTCAAATTTAATACATAAATTGGGTCTTTCTCAAAAATGCCAGCAAAAACTGACGCTATAGTTAAGATAACATTGCTTGCCTTCATTACATGCCTGCATAAAGAAATTTTTATTGAGTTCCATTTCCAAATGTGAAATGGTCGCAAACGCTGGTGATCCAGACTACAATAAAAGCAATTTTCACTATGTTACCTTATTTTAAGTAAAAATGAGTTCTTACCTGACCAAGTTCTTCATTAAGGTCTGATGTGTTAACCAGGGCTCCTTCATTAATTTCTTCATCATAGAAGTCGTTATCCCATGAAATGAAGAAGGAGCCCAAGAATTTTTGCATTTCTACTGTGACATACATGGAGACAGGAATGATAAAGTTGAACAGAACCATAAATGACAGGAAGTCGGTGAACATTTTCAAAACCTAAAAAAAAAGGGAATAGTTCATGATAATTAAACACATAGGTCCATCAAGCGAGTGTAATATAAACTTTCTATCTTTTAACGTCAATGCTGAAAGCACTGCTCTTGCTATAAAAAAGAAACTTCCCAATGACACTATATCATTGGTCAACATTATTATCATAGCATGTGAAAACATGTAAAATACCCTGAATTTTGTCACTTTTGTTTAGTGAATGTACCTTGACTTAACACTTATTACTTCCTTAAGGTCTCTGCTTTTCCCACCCTCAGATATGAATGTAGAATCAAAGTTTTCATGTAGGCATCCATTATGTTTCTATCATGATATATCACAAGCTCATAACATATCAACATGCCAGACCTTTTGGCCCAGCTGCCTAAAACTCTTAACCTAAGAGTTAAAAACAAGGATATACGCCTAGGGTTAAGAAAAAAATCCTAGAATGTCTTAAAGTTAATGGCTTGGGGCTAACATACAACCAAGAAAAATCCCTAATACCAAGGTATCATTATCTGAGCAGTATTTCAATAAAGGGTGCCCCTGTCACAATGTACTAGGGTTACAATTTTCAGCATAAAACAAATTACCTTCCAAGTTTCCCGTTCTTTCTGGGTCTTTTGGTTATACCAAGGTTCATCATTATATGGGGTACTTTGCCAAACATACTTTAGAGTAGTGCATATTGCAGCTTTGGTCAGTAAGATAAATAAATACACAATCAGGAAAGCGTTAATGGATCTGAAAAATAAGATATTATGAATTTAAAAACCATTGAAATACTGAAGATATCAACCAGGTATAGACTAAATTGTTCAGTTTTCTAAGCTTCTCCTATGTACAACGTGTAACCATAGTGCAGGCCTGTATGGGTGAACCTCAGTTATCACTGCTAAAGCATTACTCTTGACTGGTAAAATGGAAAAGCCAGT
The DNA here is from genome assembly GCA_006408695.1 of Aepyceros melampus. Lineage (NCBI taxonomy): Eukaryota > Metazoa > Chordata > Mammalia > Artiodactyla > Bovidae > Aepyceros > Aepyceros melampus. The sequence goes on from SJXQ01003448.1 coordinate 46,783, forward strand.
CCTAACCGTAATCCAAAGTGCAATGGCTGGTTAGCTCAACACACCTTTAGTAAGGATCCTATAAAGTGACAGAACACACACACCATTACCTACTCAACCCTTATAAAAGGAGTAGATTGTTTCCAAACCTGAATCCTAAAGGTTTGGAATGGAGGGTAGAGGAGCAAATGTGAAAGTCAAGCTTAGTGCAGATTCTTTTAATCCAAAAGTAGAGCTATGAAGAGGGTGTTGCTGATATACTGCATGTCCATGGCAACAGGAGAGTGAGGTCTGTGCCAGTGCAAATGGCTTTGAAGGTGTGTCAAGTACCACACAATTATTTGCAAGGAGACTATTATTTGTGTTGTACCAACTCCTTACATATAGCAACTAGAGGACCCCAAACCATTAACCGTCAGCAAAAGAGAATAAATTTTACCTAAACTCTGCCCATGAATAGCTAAGTGAGCTTAGGTAAATCACTTATCATCTCTAAGACTATTTCTCTATCTGTAAAGTGGTCAGACTAACAAGAATTACTCCAAGTTACTTAGAGGATTAAACCAAATCAGCCATACAAAACAATGAGCACAGTTTCTGGAACAAAAGAAGTGCTTAAAATGGTAATGTTCTTACAATTTATGTTGTTTTTCATACTGTTGATATTTGGAAATACTGAGAGGTAACAATTTCAGTTGAATAACAAATAAAGAAATTGTGAGGTACACTAACTTTTCAACAGCAGAACGTTTCTGAGATTTCCCTTGGTAGTTCAATGCCATTTTGGTTTCCATTCCAGTGTAAACAGCAACTCCTAAGGAATAACAATACGATGAAAATTAGGTTACAAATGAGACTGCCAACCCAACTCCCCACCCAGTTGGATCTACCAACTTTTTCAATCTATAAAAATAGGAATTCTAAACTCTCTTCTATTACCAGTTAATAATCATTTATAGTATATTTTTATAGTATAATTTTAATCAACATAGTTTGTCATATTTCAAGTTATTTTACCATCTTATAAATTCCCAACATGTAAAAAGAGACTTAGACTAAACAGAATTAAATGCCATGTTCAATTTTTTTTTTACTGCACTATTTATGAACATTTAGGTATTAAAAGGCCTATTTCTAGTAAGTATATCTTTAAAAAAAGTTCACCATATATCTTCTTGGTATTTTTTAGTGTAGCTCCTTTCAACAAGAGATTTTCAGGTCCCAGAGACCTAAACAAAAAATGAACACAACTTACTCAGAGTCCAACTAATAGCACCATCAACTTTGGGGACATAGTTTGCTCTCACACACATCTATTTTCAAAAGATTCAGGATGCATCTGTCTACTTATATGTTTACTAACATAGGATGAGTTGAAAAATCCTCCCCTCTGAAGTTACTTAGGGTACAGCACAGATAGAAGCACACATTACAGGAGATGCCAGCCACACACAGAGGTAAAGACATGCACAGAGGTGAAAGGACTATGAGTCATGAAAAGCAAGATAACAGCAGCAGCAAGAAACAGAAAGAAAAAGTGACTGTAAAAGACTGGAAAAGCAAATGTAAAGGAAGGAGACACGGTGCTGTATTCATAGAGCGCGAACCCGCCTTTGAGGGGGGATAACTGAGCTTCTGGTGTTTAACTTCCTTCTGAGCACTGGCTATAAAGGCCAAGTGGAAAAGTTAAAATAACTGACTGGGTGATCGAAGAGGGGGAAAAAACATCCCTTTTTATATGAATTGTTTCATTATCAACTATTAAGCCTTTCATTTTACGAAAGTCCAGCTAATTCTCCCAGCATTTTGTCTACCATCTAGTCCCTATACTTCCAATATGGTCAGGCACTTCACAACCAAGGACAATCAATAGAGTGCATAGAACATACTTGGGAATAGTGGTCAAAGAAGTCTGGAGTTCTATAAATTTAGAAACCCTCATCATCACTTCCAACACCCCCTCTCCCAGGACACACACACTCTGAGCCGCTACCACTACAACCCTACCAATCACAAGGTGAGCTATTTAAGATCCATCAGTGGCTAGTTACTCCAGATTTATTCACTTTTCCCCATCTCTTTCTATAAAAGAAAGTATTTAGCTATTTTAATGGACTTAGAAGAGAAACATCCCTCCCCTAAAGGACAGATTAAAGGAATTATAAACTAACCTGGCAACAGCTTCAAGTCTATTACTATAGATATTGATTCGGCCAACAAACCTGCAAAAAGAATATAATAGCACATGTGTCTTCTATATCTAGATAAAATCTATTTACCCCAAATATGGGAATGAATCAAAATACAAATAATGCAAAAAGAGATAAGACAATAAACTACGAAAGCCTACTGTCTTAATTTTAAAAGAAAAAGCTAAGTTGAAACAATATGGTATGTAACATTTTCATCTCATTATTAAATTATTATGGATTATAAGAATGTAAACAAAGATTCTAAGTTGATTTTCAAGATCTACGTGGCACCACACATGCATACAATACCCCTCTCATCTATACTTCATATAAATAATTGGCTTCTATTTTACATTCATGTGAAGAAAGGTTTCTGCTGCTAAACCATCTTTCAAAACCATTAGTTCAGTAATTCTTTCACTTGAGCATGCATCAGAATTACTGAAGGGCTTCTTAAACCATAGATTTCTAGGCCCCATCCCCAGGCTTTTGGTTCAGGTAAGAATTTGAATCTGCATTTCCCACAAGTTTCTGGTGATGTGGATGCTGTTGGCCTATGATCATCCTTTGAGAAACAGCCATTAGGGAACACTTGATTGATTACCATCTTGGAAATTTCCAAGCTGTGTCTTGCAGCTGATCTGAATACTGAGCTTGATCTGATCAAGTGATCAGATATATGGCAATGCGCATGGTAATCTATATTTCTAAAAATATGGTAAAAAGCTCTAAATCCTTAGTAAGAATGTTATGAGTATTTTATAATGTACATTATGCTTTTTTCAGAAAAACTGAACTATTATTATGAAATACACAAAATATGAATGTCTGCATTCATTCAACATGTAATAACTGCACCATTACTATGCTTCCTAATTAGCAAGAAAAATGTGTTCCTTGCACCAAATAACATAATCAGGCAATTACAATGTAAGTGATGATTACTAGGGTGGTGGAGGTATTAGGCTGGCCAAAAAATTTGTTTGGGTTTTTCTGTACGATGTTGCAGGAAAACTCAAAACGAACTTTTTGGCCAATCCGATAGAAGGTATTCTGAAGTCACATACCAACGGTACTCAATCTGTTAGAGACATTAGGAATAACCTTCCCTCACTAAAAATCTCTTTCATATTTAAGGTAACTGAAAAATTTAGGAGTTACCCTATAAATATGTAAGGATCTATATTATTCTCTAACTCACAAAATCAGTCACTCCCCTTTCTGTGATTCCATGCTTCCTGAAGGCAGCAAACAGCTATTTTGTTCTGTGATCCTAAGTTCCTACTATCAAGGTGGATACAGAAGAAGGGAAAAAATAAAGAAGGAATGATAGGATGGAGGGAGGGTATAATTCTTATAGAAGTATGAGAACTTTCTTTTTCCACTACTGGGCATTGTTGTAAGCCACATCCCACTATTTGGTCCCCTTTTACGATCAACAGCGTTCATTAACAAGATGAGTACCATCGGTGATGGATGCCATCTGTAATGGCAGAAGAGAATATAATTAATTGGCTCACTTGGCCATAAACCCATTATTCTTACCCTCATTAATACCATGCTCTGATCAACCAAACTAATCAGTAGTCTTAAAAATCAAATGCCTTCCTTGGTGGTCCAGTGACTAAAACTATATGCTCCCAATGCAGAGGACCTGGGTTCAATCCTGGGTTGGGGAACTAGATCCCACATGCCGCAACTGAGACCCGACACAGCCAAATGTGTTGTGCTGTGCTATGCTAGTCACTCAGTCATGTCCGACTCTTTAGCCAAATAAATTAAACAGTTAAAAAAAAAAATCAAATGCCAAATTTTTGACAACCCACAATGACTGTTAATCAGCAACTCTACTCCAGAAAGCCTAGGTGTAGCAAAACAGAGGAAATCAGACCATTTCACTGCTCCCTCAACTTAGCTGTTTACTTTGGACAAGAAACAGCCTATATACAATACTTAGTTCATCATGATCCTCATAAAAAAGGATAGAGTGCCTACTAATTGCATGGTCCCACATTTCCTTCTCTCTTTACTGTTGGATGACACATAAAGTGTTTTATTTTTGTTTTAATTAACTCTGTCTAGTGCACAAGTTTGATAGCTCAGGCTTATGGGATTATATAATCTTAAAATGTGATGGACAGCCATGTCTACAAATAACAATAATAAAAGAAAAACCACAAGTGAGATGTTTGAGCCCACAATAATTTATCTTAGGCTGGTAGTGAACAAGGCTGATTTAATTCATTTGCCTGCCAGAAGGAAGGAATAGCTCATAAAAACACAAATGAAAGAAGGCTGGTAAGTGGTGGGTATTTCAATACTGATGGCAAAGAGAAGCAAAGCCATCAGACAGCAGTAAAATGAAACCAGGTAATTCTTACTTGTAGAGGTCAGATTGAGGCTGTTCACATTCAATTGCTGCTCTGAGGTTATCAATGGATTCCACTGTACGCAGTTCAATGGTATCACGTACCGCATAATGTGTCTAGATGAAAGCAGAAGAAAAAAACAAAAACAGCCCCCCCAAAAAAGAAAAAAAATTATAATCATACACCCACCTTATTTCAGGAACACTACGTTTTTAGTAAGAGGCTTTGGCAGAATAATACAAATACATCTCCAACTAGATAAACTTTATGGTATTATTCTTAAAATATATTACAATAATTAGTGAACTCTGCTGTGAAGGGATTTCAAAGATAATGAGAAAACTAAAAGCTTTTCATGATACTGACAGCAGAGAAAATTCCATTTGCACCATGCATATAATTAACTGAAAACACCATGAAAAACTTAGAGTACTTTCTTTTTCCCTCCTATTATAGAACTGAGACCTATTCTTTTGCTCACCATAGTATATGGTGAAGTTAACATACAAATAAGAATTGATGTATGGCAAAACCAATACAATATTGTGAAGTGATTAACCTCCAATTAAAATAAATAAATTTATATTTAAAAAAAAGGAATCACCCTTTTGGTCATAAGAATGCTAACATTTTGCTAACAGAAAAAAATCATCAATAGTTCCCATTACACAAACAGCAAAATTAATGATCTTGAAAATGCTTCAAGTAGCTACAATTCATGTGAGGAGCAGAGACATGATATATCTTGCTTTAGTCAGACAGTTAGAATATTTACTAGGGTATATTATGTACTTACTTGATTGACCCAGAACTCAAGGCAGGTTCCAATGAATCCTTTTATAAATCATCAAAGAAGGGCTGACACAGACTCAAAGACTACACTACTTATGCTGAAGGAAAGCTGTTGCATGATCTCTGGAGAATATTATTTAAGCTATTGGAGCTATATTTAAAAGTATCTCCTGACGTTGAAAACCTATGTACTTTTAGCTGATTTGATCAGATAAACTTAAGTGGCAAATGAAACCACTTGAAAGTTAAGTTTTCTTCTTCTAAACAACTTTGTCCCTTATTAGGAAATCTTGAGGTAGATTTCTCAATTTTCACCTTGACATTCCCTTAAATATAACTTGTTTTCGAATAGTTGAAATAGGACTAGTTCATCACCATGCCCCTGAAGTGGTAACAAAATTAGTTATCTAACAGGCATTTAAGTTCCTTTACCACACATTGAATCCTGGTCCTCAAGTTCAGATAGCATAAACAAGTGGAGGAAAGCCCTCAAGAAGATACAGGGAGGTGAGCACATGAGTGTTCTTTCTTAAGGGCAGCAGCACATAGAGGGTAAATCTTCATGCCCTGTGGAATTCTGGATGATAGACAAGAACTGACTGTGCCAGAAAGTACCAGGGAAGTCAGTTATCCTCCAGTTTGAACAAATTTACTCTCACACATTTTTAATTCTTCCTAGTGCAATAAAGCAAATATTTGCCAAACTATACCCTAAGGTATTTTTTTAAAAAGTAATCAAGCCAATAGCTTGGATTTTCAAAATGCCAGGAATAAACATTTTTTAAAAGAGGATATTCATCACTTTAAAAACAAAAATAGATCAAACTTAGAGTATCTTAGATGAAGGTGAGAATACCTTCGGATGTAGTTATTTTCATATATAGTTTCAGCCTAAGAGCACTTTCATTTTAAAAGCCTAAATACAATGTGGAGTGGGTTAATGTCAATATGAAATGTAAACAGTGCTATAAGAATGTGGTGGCTTTAATCTGGGGTGTGGATTTCCTCACCCAACACCACCCTTTCCCCCAAAGCTGAGTATTTGCTTAGAAGTTTCAAAGACAGTTATATAAACACTGTCTTCAAATACAAAATTTCCACAAATAGCAAAAAATAAGGTAAAAGATTAGGGGCAGTGGGACGGAATACTGCATGATTACCTATCCTTAGTTGAGAATGATTACCTTGCAATTGGATTCCCCATCAAGACTGGCTGTGGTAACATAACAGGTTCCATCATCTGTGCAGGATGACAGAAGAATAAGATCACAGGGAAAGGTTTCATCTGCCTGTACTTCTACTATATCACCGACCTAGTACAGAGAGAAAAATAAGTATCAATGTTCTTCTTTTTTTTTTTTTACTTTATTTTACTTTACAATACAGTATTGGTTTTGCCTTACATCAACAATATCAATGTTCTTAATTCCAAACAAAGCATTTATTATACCTCCAACTAAAGTGAAAACAGTATCAAAAGACCTCTCCCCATCTAAGGCTTAGAATGTCTCAGCATCTTATACCATGTGAAAGGTGACGAAAGAATATTACTCCACATTCAGAATCCTCTTTAAGGTCACAAGGACTTACGATGCTTTCAGATTACCTGAGTATTGAACTTTAATCTCTGATACATGATTTCATTACCCAGGGACTCTTTTGCTCTCTGATGTTTTCAGCACTGGTGTTTGATAAGAGAATGCCATTATCCTTTCATGACTGAATCAAGAAAATCTATACATTTTCATTTGAATACTTCAAAAACACTGGGCAGCTGCACTCCCATTCTGCATCAGGACAAATATTTCTAAATGTTTTGTGGTAATAGCTATTAGTGTCAGGTGACAGTTCTCTCTTCAGTGCTCAGAAAATCTCACTTAATTAGAGAGGCATTAGGTCATTTTCCAATAATTCATCTGCTATCAGTTAGTGCCCAAAGCTCAAGTAGAGAAAAAATCTGAAAGAAGAAACCATGAACGATTTCTAGTGCATAATTTAATAATGTATGAAATCAATCATAATGATTAAAACACAGATCTTTACAACTTGATTTTATGTCCCAGCTCTACCACTTAACTATGTGACCTTGAGTTAAGTGTCTTTGATGACTACAACTACCTCCTAGGATTGGTTTTGAGTATGAAATGAGGATACAAGTAAAGTGGTTCGCAAAGTAACTGGCACAAAGTTACCATCTGATAGTTGTTTATTAAATTATTACTAATATCCTGCAACTACTTTACTTCGAACTTATGAATAGTCATAAGGTTTTTCAGAAGGATGTAAGAAATTATCCAGCCCAGTCCATTCCAACATTTTCCATGCCATGGCACACATAGAAAATGATATATTAACACTTTTTTTACAGCACTCACAAATAAAGGGAGGAGGCTGCTAGTGAAAGAAGAAAACCCACTTTAGGGAGTCAATATCTAGCTTACCAGCTTGGACACACTGGTTATAAAACATGGAATTAATAAATGACATATCTGCCTTCCAATTGCTACATAATTTGGCAGATAAATATGAGGGTTTCAAGATCTATTCAGAAATGATTTTATTTTATTTGCCAATTTTAATCAGTAGCCACAAACAACAGCATCAATAATGAAACTAATTTGTAAATAATATTGTATTCTCTTCGATCTTTCCTTCTTCACATCCGTAAATACTTACGTTGCTTACACAAACCACAGTCTATCCTTAAATACACAGAAGCAAAATACAAACAAAATCCTAAAGCATTTCAGAAGAAGGAAACACACATTTAAAGGATGGAAGATGATTCCCAGGCACTGATAAATATAAACCACAATTTCTTCTACAACACTGACAATCAGCTCAGATATGAAAAGGTCTCTGCACCTGGAGTGCAAGTTAAGGCTGGTAAGATGGACTGGGGCCAGACCACAAAAGGTCTGACAGGTCAGGTTCACGTGTTAAGGGCTCACCCTGAAGCCAAGGAGGGACTGAGAAAGGACTTTTAAAGAAAGGGAACAACATGGTTCAGTTAGACAATCAACTCTAGGGTTGTTTCCACTTAACTTGTACAAAGTCAACAAGAGAACCTCACCATCCATTATGACAAATATTAGAAAAAGTCAGATAATCAAGAGAATTGTAAGTTTTTTGGGTTCATCAGAGAGTTGAGGTTGCAGGGCAACCAAGTTAACTGAATTTCAAAGGGCAAAAAGTCCCTCTGAGGAGAGGCAGGAGAAACTGACTCTTTCACAATTAACAAAGCACAGGAGGAAGAGATGCCTGTCATAAAAGTGCACAGGAAGAAAATAATTAGATTTTCAACCAACTGTAAAAGGCTTGGCAGGCGCCAACCTGACAGTTTCAAATCTCTGCAAGCCTCAGAGAAAAGAGGAGACCATAAGCACACATCAGTTCTTCTCTCTGGGCATCCACTGGGTGCTCACGAGAAAGGTACAGGTTTGACCGAGTGCTGTGGAGGAATAGGCAAAATATGCTGCAACTGTGGACCCTTCTCTCATAGGGTGCAAAAGCCATCTGTGCCTAAGAGCAAGGCAAGAAATCCTCCCTTGCAGGGTCTCAGGGACATGTAACTACTGCTAGTGGAGAGGTAGAACAAAGCCATCTGCTGCTGGGGATGGACAGGAAACACCCTCACATTGAGGACCTGGTACTAATAAAAGGCAAAGTTCAGCTGCCAAGGGAGGTTGGGGTGGAGATCAGGGAAGAGTGCTGAAAGTTCTACCCTGAGGTAAAGGTGCATAAAGCTGCCTATGAGACAGAGTAGGAGAATCAAGAAACCACTCTGATCCCATCAGGAACCCTGAAAAGAACAACAACAAGAAAGCATAATTTACCACTGGGGGAGGATAAAGGGCATACAGAGAGGCATCCACTGTGTCTCAGGAATGCAGGACCTGCTGAAAGCAGATAGTGGAATAGAAACGCTGAGAAAACCCCTGTGGCAGCCCAGACGTGCAGGAATTTAGAGTCCAGGGAGATACTGAAAGCATCAACATCTACAGCAAAATCCAAAGCCAACCAACTCCTGACCAGACTGACTCAATCCCCAACACTGATGGACTGGCTGACAAAAGGTATGACCACTGAAGACCAGAAATATAGGTTACCTGCCTAGATCTCTAGCATTCTTTTCCATGCACTGTCCAGAATTCAATTAAAAACACGAGATGCACAAAACCAAGAGAAAAATGACCTATCATCAGATTTTAGAAAATTAGCTACGAGTAAAATACTGATATATTTACTGGAGGGACTTTCTGGTTGTCCAGTGGTTAAGACTGTGCATTCCCACTGTAGGGAGCATGGGTTCGACCACTGGTTGAGGTACTGAGATACCTCATGCCTCGACCAAAATAAAAAAGTTTTTAAGTATTTACTGGAAAAGACAGATAACATACATGTGTAGATGAAGAATTTGGGCGTCAAGATGGGAACTTAAAAAAAAAAAAGCAAATAGAAAAGTGAGAAATGACAAGCATGGCATGAGAGATAAAGATTTCCTTCAATGGGCTTATCAGCACACTGGATATGACAAAAGAAATCATCAGTAAAACTGAAGAAACTCTTCCAATATTTCTAATGCCAAAATCCATACTCTTCCTTACAAATAACTATGCTTTTCCACTGGAATTCCTCAAGGCCTGTTGCTCTTCTCTATGTTTTACATCAGTTCAGTTCAGTTGCTCAGTCGTGTCTGATTCTTTGCGACCCCATGGACTGCAGCACGCCAGGCCTCCTTGTCCATCACCAACTCCGGAGTTTACCCAACTCACGTCCATTCAATCAGTGATGCCATCCAACCATCTCATCCTCTGTTGTCCCCTTCTCCTCCCGCCTTCAATCTTTCCCAGCATCAGGGTCTTTTCAAATGCCTCAGTTCTTTGCATCAGGTGGCCAAAGTACTGGAGCTTCAGCTTCAACATCAATCCTTCCAATGAACACCCAGGACTGATTTCTTTTAGGATGGACTGGTTGGATCTCCTTGCTGTCCAAGGGACTCTCAAGAGTCTTCTCCACCACCACAGCTCAAAAGCATCAATTCTTTGGTGTTCAGCTTTCTTTATAGTCCAACTCTCACATCCATACATGACTACTGGAAAAACCATAGCTTTGACTAGACGAACCTTTGTTGGCAAAGTAATGTCTCTGCTTTTTAATACGCTGTCTAGGTTGGTCATAACTTTCCTTTCAAGGAGCAAGCGTCTTTTAATTTCATGGCTGCAATCACCATCTACAGTGACTTTGGAGTCCCTCAAAATAAAATCTGTCACTGTTTTCACTGTTTCCCCATGTATTTGCCATGAAGTGATGGGACCAGATGTCATGATCTTAGTTTTCTGAATGTTGAGTTTTAAGCCAACTTTGTCACTCTCCTTTTTCACTTTTATCAAGGGGCTCTTTAGTTCTTGTTTGCTTTCTGCCATAAGGGTGGTGTCATCTGCATATCTGAGGTTACTGATGTTTCTCCTGGCCATCTTGATTCCAGCTTGTGCTTCATCATGTTTCACATGATTCCATCCAAATTTCTATTTCCACCTAAAACATCTCCTCTGAGTTCCAGGCTTAACAATTCCATCTGGCTTTCTACTAATAGGAATCTCAAAAGAACATGGACCAAACCTATTCTTTTCCCAGTCCTTTCCAACTTATTTAATAGCACCAGCATTTTGTTTAATCAGTTCAGTTCAGTTCAGTCACTCAGTCGTGTCTGACTCTTTGCGACCCCATAAATCGCAGCACACCAGGCCTCCCTGTCCATCACCAACTCCCGGAGTTCACTCAGACACAGTCCATCGAGTCCGTGATACCATCCAGCCATCTCATCCTCGGTCGTCCCCTTCTCCTCCTGCCCCCAATCCCTCCCAGCATCAGGGTCTTTTCCAATGAGTCAACTCTTCGCATGAGGTGGCCAAAGTACAGCAGTACCTAATACAACTAGTTGCTCAGGGCAAAATCAAGGAGGCTATCTTTATTCTTTTTTGCTCTTTTTCTCACTCTCTCCATGGAATACATCATTAAGTCCAGATTTTATCTACAATAAATATCTTGAATAGATCCATTTATCTTAATCACACAATAGGAGGGACAAAGTTGTGCTTATGAGCATGGATGCCACACCCAGACTTCCTTCAATTCAAATCCCAGCTTTCCCACTTATAAGTTATGGACAAGTTTCTTAACCTCCCTATACCTCAATTTCATCATCAGTAAAGAGGGGATAACAAAAGTACCTATTTCATAGGACTGTTATAAAGTAAGGATTAATGAATTAACAGAATGTAGAAGGGAGTGCCTGGCATATTTATGTAACATATAAATGTTAACAAATATTTCTATTTTTATTGTTATTATCTCTTCTACTATCACCCTATATAAGCTTACATTTTGCTTATACTACAGCAATAACCACCTAACAAGTTTCCCTCATTCTACTTTTGCTCATGCCTCTACTTTGCTTGGGCTTTCCAGGTGGCACTATGGTAAAGAATCAGCCTACCAATGAAAGAGACATAGGTTTGATCCCTGGGTCAGGAAGATCCCCTGGAAGAGGACATGGCAACCCACTCCAGTATTCATGCCTGGAGAATTCCATGGACAGAGGAGAATGGATGGCTACAGTCCTTAGGGTTGCAAAAGAGTCAGACACAACTTAGCAACTGGGCACACACTACCTACTTTGCTTAATCTTCAAAGTTGCCTGTTTTAAAAGAGTAAGATCAAGCCACTCCCTAGTTTTGAAACCCTTTAAAAAATACCCAGTGCACTGAGGATACAGGATAAGTCACTCTCCTGTTCAACAATAGTACCCAAATCCCCAGCCAAGTAATCATTTGGACACTTTTAGTTTATAGGCATCTCTTTATAACACAAATTGTAGGCATCTGCCTACAATGCGGGAGACCTGGGTTCAATCTCTGGGTCGGCAAGAACTCCTGGATAAGGAAATGGCAACCCACTCCAGTATTCTTACCTTGAAAATCCCATGGGCAGAGGAGCCTGGTAGTGACCATGGGGTCACAAAGAGTCGGACATGACTGAATGACTTCACATTTCTCACGTTATAACACAAATACTCCAGAAAGGGCTCAATCAAGCAGCATTTCACACAACAGCATCAACTAATGTAACTGAGATTATACTTGGCTGAGGTCAGCCAAAGATAAGTAGCCTAGTGAGAAAAGGTGGAAGATGGGGGTCCTTCTAAGGCAGTGGAGGTGACAGCAAAAACAGAAAGAGGAAATGAGAGAAAAGGAGAGAAAAGTGGGAGAATTTATTTGCTTTGCAACTTTACTTCATAATCTGGGAGCAACAGATTTAATACTATGAATCATTTATGCTGCCTTTGGTTCTTATGTGAACAAAAAGCTTAGTTTCTATTAATGGTTTGGAAACTTCAGATCCTAACCACTCCAGTTCATCACAAGGCCCTCCCTTCTGGGATGCAGAAAATAGAAAAAAGAGTGGGAGAAATACAGTTTATGTCAAACTTGGGTAACCCTCCCAGTCTGTGGCCTTCCTCCCATCATTACTATAAGAAGGTGTAAGATGGTTTACTAACTGCTGGGGATATGGAGAACTTTACTGCTTATTTAATTTATATGCAGAGTACATCATGAGAAATGCTGGACTGGAAGAAACACAAGCTGGAATCAAGATTGCTGGGAGAAATATCAATAACCTCAGACATGCAGATG
>SJXQ01003448.1:60918-92463 GCA_006408695.1 Aepyceros melampus
CTGGGATTTCTTTGGAAGGAATGATGCTAAAGTTGAAACTCTAGTACTATGACCACCTCATGCGAAGAGTTGACTCATTGGAAAAGACTCTGATACTGGGAGGGATTGGGGGCAGGAGGAGAAGGGGACGACAGAGGATGAGATGGCTGGATGGCATCACTGACTCGACAGACGTGCGTCTGAGTGAACTCTGGGAGTTGGTGATGTACAGGGAGGCCAGGTATGCTGCAATTCAGGGGGTTGCAGAGTCGGACATGACTGAGCAACTGAACTGAACTGAAGCTTGAAATTCTGGGTATTAAGTAAATAATTCAGCAGTGATAATAATTGATAAAACAATAGAGAGGAGAGTATCATTTTGTATGAACGCATACCACAGCCCTGAACAATTCTGTTCCACACATCTTCCCTTGCTCTGAAGAATTTGATTTCCATTAACTTTTCATATTTTAATTCATATTCATATAGAAACATTATTTTAATGATAACACAAAATTGACAAACAATTTTGGAAGATTAACACAATTGGAAGATTAACATAATTGGCAAACCCTTAGCTACAACCAAAAAAAAAAAGACTCAAACATCTTAAAAAAGAGGAAATCACAACTGACGCCAGAGAAATAAAAATTTTACGATTATATGAGACTACTACAATTACATGCCAATCGATAAGTACCTAGAAACATACAACCTACCAAAGCTGGATCACTGAAAAATAAAGAAATCTGAGCAGATCCAAAACTAATGAGAAGACTGAAGTAGGAATCAAAAATCTCACCCAAAAGATAAGCCCAGGATTAGATGACTTCATTGGAGAATGCTACCCAGCATTTGAAGAAGAAATAACAATCCTTCCTAATCCTTCTAAAGAATCAAAGAGGTAGGAACACCTTCAAACTTATTCTGAGCCCAGCATTACCCTGATATTATCACCAGAAAAAGACACCGCAAGAAAACTACACACCAATTTTCTCAACAAATAATTATACCAAAAAAAATCTTAAAATACTAACAAATCAAAAATCAGTAACATTAAAATGATCATGCTCTATGACCAAATGAAATTTATTATTGGGATCCAAGAATATATATGAAAATCAATCAATATAATGCAGCTATAAACAATGTGTTGCATGATCATCCCAGTTAATGCAGAAAAGACATTTAGCATAATTCAACACTCTTTCATGATAAAACATTTAATAAAATAGGAAGAGAAGTAAATGATCACAACCTAATAAAAGTCTACAGCTAATATCACACTAAATAGGCAAAGACTAAAACCTTTATCTTGAAGATCAGAAACAAAGCAAGGATGTCCACTCCAGAACTATTATCAATCATTGTATTAGAAGTTCTGGATAGAACAATTAGACAAGAAACAAAAAAGGTATACAAATTGAGAAGGAAGTAAAATTATCCTAATTTGCAGATGACATGATATTATATGTAAAAAAAACTCTAAAAATTTCACCAAAAATGTTAGAACAAATTAATTCAGCAAAGTTGCAGGAACTAAAATCAACACTCAAAAATCAGATGCATGCCTATACATTAACAATGACCAGTCCAAAAAGGAAATCAAGAAAACACTATCATTTACAATAGCATCAAAAATGATAAAACACTTAGGAACAAACTTAAAGAAGTTAAAGAGTTGTACACTGACAGTTACAAAAGCACTGCTAAAAGAAATCAAAGAATACAAAACGAATGGAAACATATTTCAAGTTCATAGATTGAAACATTTAATACTATTAAAATGTGTATACCATCCAAAGTGATCTACAGACTCAGTGGACTTCCTATCAAAATACCAATGTCATTTGTTTCAGAAATAGGGAAAAAAAAAAAACGCAAAACACCCTGACATTCATATGAAATCTCAAGGGACCATGAGATCTTGGAAAGATCTTCAAAAATTATCTTGAAAAGGAGAAACGAACTTGGAGGTCTTGCATTCCCAAATTTCTCCAAACATACTACAAAACAACAGTAATTAAGACTGGCATAAGGGCAGATACATAAGACAATGAATTGAAAGCCTAGAAATAAACTCTGCACATAAGGTCAAATGACTTTCAACAAGACTATTCAATAGGGAATGAGAGTTTCTTCAACAAACAGCTTTGGGAAAATGGGTATCTACTTATAAAAGTATTGATAGAATTGGATTTTCACCTTAGATCATATACAAAAATTAACACAAAAAGAATGAAAGATCTAAATGTCAGACTTGATCCGACCAGACTCCTAGAAGAACATGGAGAAAAAGCTTCGGGACATCGGACTTGGCAATGACTTCTTGGATATGACACGAAAAGCACAGTATAAAAACCAAAATTAGAAAATGAGAACACATGATCAAAGAAAACAATCAATACTGAAAAGGCAATCTACCGAATAAGAGAAAATATTTGCCAATCATATAGCTGACGGGGAGTTAATATCCAGAATATATAAGAACTACCATGACTCAATAACAAACAAATACCCCAATTAAAAACTGGGTCAAGGACTTGCTTCCCTGGTGGTTCAGATGGTAAAGGGTCTGCCCACAATGCAGGAGACCTGGGTTTGATCCCTGGGTAAGGAAGATTCCCTGGAGAAGCAAATGGCAAACCACTCCAGTATTCTTGCCTGGAAAATTCCATGGACAGAGGATTCTAGTGGGCTATAGTCCAGGGGGACACAAAGAGTCAGACACGACTGAATGATTAACAATTAACACAAGGACCTGAACAGACATTTCTCCAAAGAAAATATACAACAGTCAATAGGCACATGAAATGATGCTCAACGTCACCAATCATTAGGAAAATGCAAATGCAAAGCACAATGAGATATCACTTTGTATCAATCAGGATGCCCACTATCAAAAGAACAGAAACTAACAAGTCCTCAAGAGGACCAGGAGAAGTTGAAAGCCTTGTGTACTCGGCACTAAGGTAAAATGGTACATCCATTATGGAAAACAGTATGGAGGTTTCGCCACAAATTAAAAACAGAATTCCAATACAATCTAGAAATTCTACTTCTGGGTATATATCTAACATAATTCAAAGCAAGAACTTGAGCTATTTGCACACCTGTGTTCATTGCAGCATTATTCACATAGCCAAAAGGTGAAAGCAAGCCAAACGTCCATCAACTGATGAATAATAAAGTGTGGTATATACATACAATGGAGTATTATGTAGCTTTAAAAAATGGGAAATCCTGTCATATGAAGACATTATACTAAGTGAAATAAACCAGTCACAAAAGGACAGATACTATACATTTCCTATCACAGAAAGTATCTCTCTAAGGTAGTCCAAGTAACAGCAACAGAAAATACAAAAGTGTTTATCAAGGGCTAGAAGCAGTGTTTAGTGGATATAGAGTTTCAGTGTTATAAAATGAAAAGGTTCTAGAGATCTGTAGTACAACAATGTGAATACTTAACACTACTGAACTGTATACTTAAAAAATAGTTAAGATGGTAAATTTAGTGTTAAGGTACCACCATTCTATAGATAAGCAGATTGCACTCATTTCACATGCTAGCAAGGTAAAGCTCAAAAACTTTCATATGCTAGGCTTTAGTACTACATGAACTGAGAACTTCCAGATGTACAAGCTAGATTTAGAAAAGGCAGAGGAACCAGAGATCACATTGCCAACATCTGTTGGATCACAAAAAAACAAAGGAATTCCAGAGAAACATCTACTTCTGCTTCATTGACTATGCTGAAGGCTTTGATTGTGTGGATCACAACAAACCGTGGAAAATTCTTTAAGAGATGGGAATACCAGACCACCTTACCTGTCTCCTGAGAAACCTGTATGCAGGTCAAGACGCAACAGTTAGAACCAGACATGATGGAACAATGGACTGGTTCAAAATTGGAAAAGGAGTACATCAAGTATATTGTCACCCTGCTTGGTTAACTTATATGCAGAGTACATCATGTGAAATGCTGAGTTGGATGAAGCACAAGCTGGAATCAACGTTGCCTGGAGAAATCAACAACCTCAGATATGCAGATGATACCACTCTAACGGCAGAAAGTGAAGAGAACTGAAGAGCCGCTTGATGAAGGTGAAAGAGGAGAGTGAAAAAGCTGGTCTAAAACTCAACATTCAAAAAACAAAGATCATGACATCCAGTCCCATCACTTCATGGCAAACAGATGGGAAACAATGGAAACAGTGGCAGACTTTATTTTCTTGGGATCCAGAATCACTGTGGATGGTGATTGCAGCCACAAAATTAAAAGATGCTTGCTCCTTGGAAGAAAAGCTATGATAAACCTAGACAGAATATTAAAAAGCAGAGACATCACTTTGCTGACAAAGGCCTGTAGAGTCAAAGCTAAAGTTTTTCTAGTAGTCATATATGGATGTGAGAACTGGACCATCAAGAAGGCTAAGTGCCAGAGAACTGATGCTTTCAAACTGTGGTGCTGGAGAAGACTGTTTAGAGTCCCTTGGACAGCAAGAAGATCAAACCAGTCAATCCTAAAGGAAATCAGTCCTGAATATTCATTGGAAGGACTGATGCTAAAGCTGAAGCTCCAATACTTTGGCCACCTGATGCGAAGAGCTGACTCATTGGAAAAGACCCAGATGCTGGGACAGATTGAGGGCAGGAGGAGAAGGGGGCGACAGAGGATGAGATGGTTGGATGGCATTACCAACTCAATGGACATAAGTCTGAGCAAACTCCAGGAGACAGTGAAGGACAGGGAAGCCTAGTGTGCTGCAGTTCATGGGGTCACAAAGAGTTGGGCATAACTTAGAGAATGAACAACGACATATATAAGTATTAATAAAAACAGGAATTAGAGCCTTAATATTCTTTAATTGTGAAGGGCTATCATTTATTTTTCTAATTCTGTTCTTATTTTTTTTCCCAATAACACAATAAAGTAAAAATAAGTAATACCTTAAGACTAGGATACAATATTTGTAAAAGACACATCTGATAAAGGACTGTTATCCAAAATATACCAAAAGGACTGTTACCAATTTTCACAATATGAAAATGAGCAATCTGATTAAAAAATTGGGGAAAAGACCTAATAAACACTTCACCAAAGAAGATATTCAAATGCAAGTAAACATATGGAATTATGTTCAACACCCTGCAAATTAAGACCAAAATGAGATATCACTATACAGTCTTTAGAATGGGCAAAATCTAGAATACTGACAACAAAGCTGGCCAGGATATGGAGCAACAGAACTCTCATTTACTGCTTACGGGAAATGCAAAACAGGTAGCTATGTTGGAGATAGTCCGGAAGTTTCTTATAAAACTAAACATGCTCTTACCATATGATCCAGATCACACTCTTCGGTTTTTACCAAAATGAACTGAAATCTTATATTCACACACAGACCTGCATATAGATGTTTGTAATAGTTTTATTTCTAATGGCCAAAACATGGAAGCATGATGTCTTTCAGTAAATGAGTGACTATTAAATAAGCTGGTAAATCTAGACAATGAAATATTATTTAGTGCTAAAAAGAAATGATCTATCAAACCATAAAAAGATGGAGAAAACTCAAATGCAGGTTACTAAATAGAAAAAGCCAACTTGAAAAAGCTATATACTGTATGATTTTAACCACATGACACTAAGAAAAATGCAAAACTATGGAAACAGTAAAAGGAAGAGTGGTGACCAGGGGTTGGAGGGAGGAATGAATAGGCTAAGCATAGAGGACATTTAGGGCAGTGAAATGATTCTGTGGACTGTCACTGTGGGTGATAATGATATGTCATTGGAGGTTTACTGATTGTAACAAATATGCCACTCTGGTGAGGGGTACTGATTGTGAGGAAGGTTGTACCTGTGTAGGGAAAAGGACTGTATGTGAACTCCATAATTTCTGTTCAGTTTTGCTGCTCTAAAGACTAAAGCTTACATTAATTAAAATAAAATTTTCTAGGTACAAAAACTATGATTTGAACAAGTCAAAAATTTTATCAACAGGAATCTTATTGTATAATAACAGTCAATGGCTAATTTGAATAAAAAATGAAACTGTCTGAGATATTTAAAAAAACAATACATTACAACTATCACATATGGTGGTGGAATATAAAATGGCATATGGCTGCTGTGGAAAACACTTCGGTGATTCATAAAAACTAGAATCACCACATGACCTAGCAATTCCACTCCTAAGTATGTACCCAAAAGAATGGAAAAGAGGTGTTTGAAACAAAAACTGTACATGAATATTCATGTCACCAACAATGAATACGGGGATCTTCTCCAGGGGATCTTCCCTACCCAGGAATCAAAGCTGGGTCTCCTGCATTGCGGACAGACACATTACCACCTGAGCCACCTGGGAAGCCCCCTAATAGCTCAAAGGTAGAAAGAAAACAAATGTCCATCAACTGATGATTGGATAAACAGAATGTAGTATGGCTATATTATGGAGTATTACTCAATCAAAAGTAATGAAGTAATGATACATGCCACAACGTGAATGAACCTCAAGAAGATAGCAACAAGCAAGAGAATGCAGACATAAGGGCCACATAGTATATGATTCCATTTATGTGAAATACCTACAATAGGTAAACCCACTGAGACAGAAAGATGAGTGGTTTCCAGGGCCTGGGTGAGGGAGGAATGGAGGATGACTACTTCATGGCTATGGGGGTTTACGTTTTGGGGCAGTGAGAATGTTCTGGAACTAGACAGTGGTGATGGTGGCACAGCACTGAGAACGTATGAAACGCCACTGAAGTGTACATTTTAAAATGATGTGTTCTCACCATAATTAAAAAAGAATGTACTACAAAACTTAATACCTTGATTTTTTCACTCTCTTTTTTCACTCGCTTTGCATTTTCAATAATGTAAACAGTGCTCTTGTTGACTTCATTGTCAGCCCTGTGCCTCAGCCAATCCTCATATCCCTAGAAGAATAAAAATAAGGACATAGTCAAACTCACATAATGAAGTAAAGTTGTTAATAAATTTCTACAACCCCTTCTCTGAGTCATAGCAGATACTTGTACTTATAATACTACTTTCAATGCAGAATAAAGAGCCAACACTGTAAATTTTTGCAGCAAAAATGAAAATATGCTTTCAAAATATTCCTTAGGTAAAAAGCTTTATTGCATTAAAAGGTTCCTCCATTCTAGAGATAAGTATTAATAAAAATACAGGTAATAGAGACTTAATATTCTTCAGCAGTGAAGGACTATGATTTATTTTTCTAATTCTGCTCTTATCAAGTTAATGTTAATGTTCTCTACTTTTTAATTTGAAAGACATTTTTCCAGGTTTTATTTTCTTATAGACCAAATTACTTAAAACACATTCTTCCATATTAGACTGTTGGGAGTGATCATCTCTGAGGAAATATAATTCCTTCCCAGAGACAGAGAACAGAAAGAGCAAGTAGGATTATTTTGTAACAGTATCTATGATAAGTTTTAGAGATCAACAGTTAAATTTCTCCACTGACTTGGTGACAAAATATAAATTGGTGTTCATCTTTTAGAATTAAAAGTAATGAGTTCATTTTCCTTTGGGCTTTCTTTGGTCTAGAGTAATTTAGGCCAAAAGAAAGAATGGAGGAACTCCATTTGTTTGAGCACCATCTCTGTTTTTTACATCACTTTGCTTTTTTTCCTTATAATAGGGTCTGTACCTTTTCAAATCTGTTTGAAAAGTCTCTT
This sequence comes from Aepyceros melampus, assembly GCA_006408695.1. Taxonomy (NCBI): domain Eukaryota; kingdom Metazoa; phylum Chordata; class Mammalia; order Artiodactyla; family Bovidae; genus Aepyceros; species Aepyceros melampus. The sequence goes on from SJXQ01003448.1 coordinate 68,621, forward strand.
AATCACCTTCCCCTTTTTTTCTCAGGTGCTATATATTGATTCCTATCCTGTCCTTCTTTAGGGCAATGCTTAAGACTATCACTTCATATGGGAACTTTCAGTGATGTCTGTGAGGAAACAAAGGCCCCAGCATGAACTAGTATTGGGAGTAAAATGAATCAGTAAGAGCTTTTTGAAAACCAAACAGGCTATTCTTGGAACCAGCAATTCTATGATATTAAAGAAAATAATCTTAACAGCCTTAGGGAAATAACATTCCCAAAGTCTTTATTTAGCAACCAAACACTTGATAAAATATCCTTTCAGTTCTGTGTAGGCAAGATAGAAGACCAGATAACCCCAAGAAGAAAGGTAACCATGTTCTTAATATTGTTAAGCAAACCTTTATTTTAGACATTCTTTGGGACATTTTCTAAAGGACTTTGATAAGTACTGTCTAAAAGTCTGCTTGTAACCTGTCAGCTTCTGGTACAGGAAAAACATTGTTAACTACTGCTTAACCACGCTTCCTGTTTCCGTTTTTCAATTTCATTGGGAATTTGTCAAAACACCTCTTCAGCAGCATCAGGAAGACAACAAAATTAAAGTATTTATACTCTCGAGTTCAGAGAAGGAAATGGCAACCCACTCCAGTACTATTGCCTGGAGAATCCCAGGAACAGAGGAGCCTGGCTGGCTACAGCCCATGGGGTCACAAAGAGTTGGATGTGACTTAAGTGACTTAGCACACACACATGCACTCTTGAGTTCTCTGCTATAGGTGGCAATTTAAAAAATCCACAAGAATGGGAATTTTTCAGACAGATACAGCACATTGAAAAATGCAATGCACATTACAAATTTACCTTCCACTCTCTGAGTGAGGTGTACCTCTATCTACTCTCCTTTTAGGGTTATATTCCTCCCTCCAAAAAATAGGAAGAAAGGAGCAAAGAAATTAAAGATGGGTCTTATAACCATTTTAATGGGTTTTCAATAAGAACAAAATATAAACTCTCATGTCAGACAGGACTGAAATGCAAGCATAATTGTAAATTAGAAATTTACCTGCTTGATGGCTGTAACAGTTATAACAAAGAAAAGTGGAAGTCCACTCGTAATTGGGCTAGTTGGTGTGTCCACTGTGACCTAGGTAAAGAAAGTAAATTGAGAGTAAAATGAAAACCTGCCATTAACTTATATGCAGCACTTACATGCTACAAACATTTCAGACAAAGACGTAAACAAAACATATCCCAGTAGCAGCGTGAATGTTAACTTTCCTTAAAACAAAAGCAATCCACATAGCCGTTAGTTTAAGAAAATAGTTCTAAATTTAGGCTTAGTTTTCATGCCAGCTTGGACTAACCCCTAGACTGAAATATATCCATTCATTTACCATCTGTCTGTTGAGCACCATTCTGTCAGCCTTTGTGCTATTATCAGCCAGGCTCTAGAGATGCTGCTTTATCTTAAACAAGATGGAGAAAAGTTCCTGCCCTCATAAGAGCTGGCAACTTACAGTGAAAACCAGACATTTAAACAAGTCAGATTTGAAGAGTATATAGAAGTTAACTAGATGGAAGGGAGGGCTTAATAGGCGCAGTGAGGTGCTATAGAAAGTCTCTATGGGAGGAGGACATGTGGCACCTGTGAGAAAATCAAGGAAGCCAGCAGCAAAAAAAAAAAGCATGTGGTGTGAGAAGAGGCTGGAGGGGAGATGGGGCAAGACCTAGCAGGGGTCTCCAGATGAAAGTTCATTCTTTACCTCACAAACAGTGGGAAATAATTGAAGCTTTTAGGCAGGGAGAGGTCACGTGAACAGAACCACACTCCAAAAGGTCATTCTCACTGCTTTGTGGAAAACGGAATGGAAGGGAACAAAAGTGGAGGGAGGCTAGTACACTCATCCAGGTAAGAGATGTACACTCATTTAGGAGGCTAGTACACTCATCCAGGTAAGAGATGATGGCTTGGACAAAGGTGGTAGCAGCAAATACAAAAAGAAGTTCCAGAGACATTTAGGAAGCAACACTGGTAAGGAATTTCTTGTAAGTGGTGGTTAAAAATGTCTCCCAAGTATCTGATTAACATGGCTAAGTGGATGTTGTCATTCACTGAAACAGGAAATCCTGAAAGAGAACTAGATTTGAGGCAAAGAGGATCGTGGGGTCACTCTCCTTTTACATAGCACTGAGATATTAGTCTGGATTCCTCACCACATAAGCTCTCTAATCTTTCAAGTCTTAAAGTCACCTATTCTTTGAAGTTTTCTCAAGCTTCTCTTGGGTAGGAAGAAAAATCATAATTTCCACTGTGTCCGCACAGCATTTTGCTCATACTAGTTTTACTACATTTACCACATTAAATTGAGTAAAATACATGACTGTCTTTTTTTGCTTTAACGTAAAATTCCTTTTGGGTAGCAAAGGCAATTTTGATCTTTACTGTACCTGCTAAAATCTTTGTTATCTGGACCACCGCCTGGCACACAGGTGCTTGCTGAACTGAACTGAAATGTGCTGCATGCCAAGTGGAATGATTGTGTGCATAATCTTCTACACAGTTTATTTATTCTATGCTGTTCTGTAAGACATCTCACCACTGATCTAGAGGAGCTCCGCCTCAAATGCCCCTCATTCATGACTGAAATTGGTTCTTCCCTATATCACAACCCAGACTGGTTTTAACTTGCAGGGCTAAATTGAATTATAGTACTATTTACTCAAAGTGGATAAACAGAAGCACTTAAGATCAGCAAGGCATTTGAGCAATTTTATTGGGATGTTTTTGCTTTGCTTTAAAACAATGAAATGAGAAAAAAAATACTTTTAATGTAGTAAAATTTTCAAAGGGTAATTTTGGCAAGGGAAAGATTTTAATAGCTTATAGACCGAAAGATGGAAGATGAAATTTTAAATGTCTAAAATTTAAAACACAAAACATTAATAGGAACACTGAGAAGCAAACCAATGTACAAGGATTTCATCCTTAAAGTAAATAAATGAGGAAAAGCAAAACTGGTGATCAAGAAGGTAAGTGATAAATTTGCAATTAAACTGAAACGGGTGCTTAACAAAGTGAAACTATTAATTTGAACTATTTTCAATTTTCATACATACCACTACATATAAAAGTACACAATGCATGTCTGTTTAAGATGAACAAAGATATGAAATCCATGAAAGTTTAAAAAAAGTAATAAAGTCTCAATAAGTTTTCTAGTGAAAGAGCTACTTTAGAAATATATAAAATTGAGTGCAGCTTAAAATATATTAGTACTTTAAAAAGTGTTATTATAATAAGCCATGAACAACTTTTTAATCACAGGGCATTTCAAGGTTAGAAATGGATTGAAAATCTGCTTGAAGAAATGAAGTTTCTAATAGAGCTCTTACCTGTATAAGAAAAATGATAAGAAAATAAAAATTTGCAATTCTTCTAAACTGTTCAAACAGATTCTTTGGGAGGAAATTCCAAAGTGTATACTATATGAGAGGGAAAAAAAAAGATTATTAGAAAGGAAACTTGAAAAAGATTCCAGATTATCACAATACTTTGAAAGCATGTTAAAACCCAAACCTCACAGACGAATAAGTGTGTGCTTAGAGGTATAGCATATAAGCACTCTGCAGGAGTCAAGTTTTCACTTGGAGCATCTAACTGGGCCATCAGTCCTTTAGCTTTGCTTTCCCTGGCCAATCTAAATTAGGTTCCCTGTTATCTGCTCTCATATCACCCTTTACTTCCTTGGGATCACACATTTCAGTGAATAATTATATGTGTGCATATTTTAATTAAAGTCTATCCCTCAAGAGGCACTGAGATCTAAAAGGGCAGACTATTCATCTAGTCTTTTTATTACTTTTCTCCAACTCCTAGCACAGTGCCTGACATAAAGTAGACACTCAATAAATTAGTTGGATGAATGAATGAACTAATTAAATTAATTTTTCTAGCTGTGCTAAGCTTTGGAATCTTGATCATCATCACAGATAAAATTCTGTCCCTATCACTGCTTCCCACCTCCCTGACAGCCTTGGTGTACACATAACCTCAGGTCATAGACAGTTTACATTTTAATCAACAACATACCAACCTTATACTTTGATAATAGGTAGTGGGTAAAGGTTTCAATGCTAAATTGTACATGGGCAGGAGGAGAAAACTCTTGGCCAGCTGTCAAATCACAAAGACTTTCTCACTGGTACCTTAAGCTCAAGGACCAGGGCATTTTAAAATCACCCAAAGTTGGATTTTCTAGATGTCTTAATAAAGACCAGAAACCAGAAGCAAAGAAATGTTTCTTAACCTAAAGATCTAAGTTTATACTTGCACGGTCTCCATTTGTGAGAAAATATTCATTATATTAGGTAAGGTGACTGACAAAGCCAAAGTTGCAGAGCATGATACAATAGATGGGGCTTTACTACTAACCTCCCTTTAAAAGGTGTATAGGCCCAAGGTTCAGGGAATCCCAAGAATAGAAAGATGAATGGAGGCAAATATATTCAGTGAAGCAGCTGCATTACAACCAACAGCCCACCTAGAAGGTTCTTCTCCCAGGGTTCATAGAAGTACGTCAGGGAAGCCCATTTGACACAAAGTGCATACTTGTTGGGAGAAGAGAGCCCACAGTTTTCAGATTCCCAAGGCAGCTTGTGACCAAAAAGAAAAGGGTCAAAACCACAGGTCCAGTCACTCTGAAGCTGCCCCCCTAGTTCAGATGACCACTTAACTGTCCCGATGACTGAAGGTCAGTTTTCTAAAACAACAAACTAAACTCCAACAGGCTAACAGCTGAGCTTCTGGCTTGTTGACCTTCTGTTCCTTAAGTAAAGGGTTTTAAATTGAACAAACAAACACTGGGACTGTGAGAGTCCTCTGTGGGGTGTGAACATGTCAAAGGGAACATTTTTGTTGTTGTTTCTAAGCCCCCACTGTTTCCCTCTGTTTTAACTTCCTAAATGAACTGCTTCCTTGAGGAACTCTGGTCGGTCTCTTGATAGACAACTATAACTACATGCCCTCTTCTTTCCTATATCAGATCATGAACTACTAAGAGGTCAGAGAACATATGAACATAAGCTCCCTTCCCTTCCATGCCTAGAACAGTGTTCAGCATGTAGAAGGTATACAAGAAATGTTGACTGAAACTTGTGTTTTGGCCATTTCCTCTACTGCTCTAAAAAGTAAATTAAGCTTCTTGTCTCTGTTATAATACAAATGCAATATAGGATACATATTTCAATGCAGACTAAGAGAAGTCTACTTTTAAATAGTGTTCTAATTAAAACTGAAATAGAATGAAAGCTGCATATACTAAGTTATTCAAATTGACTTGTTTACCTAAAAAGTGAACTCTCAAACTTAGTCAGTTGCTACAAACCAAAAATAATGTTAACTCACAGGAAGAAAATGTTTAGAGCATTTGTTTCATACATGATGTTGAAAATGGACATTTTTTTTGGTCAAAAGTCAGTTCTTGCTCAAGAGAAGTCAGTAAGTGGATCTTCTATCTTAACATGCAAGCCTAAACTAAAAAAGCAACCCTGACATCTAGAACATGTTTTAAAAGTTTCTTGGTGGCTCAGACAGTAAAGCGTCTGCAGGCAATGAGGGAGACCTGGGTTTAATCCCTGGGTCAGGAAGATCCCCTGGAGAAGGAAATGGCACCCCACTTCAGTGCCCTTGCCTGGAAATCCCATAGGCGGAGGAGCCTGGTAGGCTATAGTCCATGGGGTCACCAAGAGTCGGACACAACTGAGCGACTTCACTTTTACTTTCTTCAAAAGTTTCTTCAGAAAAATGCCAGCTTCCCAAATATGTGCAATGCATTTTCATTTTCCCTTATAGTGAATTAAACAACTGGTATACAACTGTGGCCTTTGATTGAAACAACTGTGGGTCCCCCCCTTACACATCTATCATCTAATTTAATTTGAAATCAAAACCCTGTAACTTTGATAAATAACTTTCCTAATTTAGAGAGTATGAAGGGAATCTCAGTTTTGAGAGTCTATTAAACTGAAAATTTTAAAAAGGAAACTTTAGAACACTACTTGTTTTTACCCAAAGTCCAAAATTTTTCCAATTTAGCCTTTAAAAAATTTGTTCTAATATTTCTGTGTATCATGAGAAAAAGGATAGCAGCTAAAATGAAGTAGTTAACTATCTAAAGTGGCAAAGTCAACAACCAGTTGTGAAGGAGCACTGACTTTTTTTACTACTGGCATTTGAATGCGATGTAACAAAATAACCGTACTTGAAGATTAGTTGTAAATAAGCAAAGCTCTAGGTTGAATAACTGTTCACTTTGCTAAATGACTGTATCCACGTGATTATCAACTCTCCTTGATGTAGGCAGTAAATCCAATTTTGACCATCACAGCAGCCTACTTTCATTTTTATTACCAATGTCAAGCAGAACTTTCTGCTTTTTCAAAATATCACTCTTTCTACCATAAATTCAGAACAGCAAAAGGAGTTACCAAAACAGTACTACATTAGGATTTAGTAACTTTAGCTTAAAAGGCACCTTCAGGGAGTTTGATAAAATGCAAAGACATGTCTAAGAAATTCTATTGATGCTTTTGATTTTTAAAATGAGAGAAAATGCTAGTGTAATTTTAGTCTTGAAACTTTAATACATTCTTTCATATAGAAGAAGTTAAGTTTAACCTTGGGCATAGCTTCAAAGAGTTAGGAGGACCTCCCTGATTCTATCCCACTGAAGGGCCTTCAAGATGAGGCTCAGAAATTTTAAATGAAAAAAAAAAAAAAAGGAGAATAGAGAAAAATGATGGAACCTAAGATCTTAAAGATCTAATTTCTTTTGCTGCAGAAGGAGATTTCCAAGTTTTGTACCAGCTTCAAAATTCTAGTGATTCCCAAAGGTCCCTGCTCAGTACACTAAATAGGAAGGCCAAAAAGAACAAGTTTTTCTAAACAAAGTATTTGTGTATCCCAAAAGAAGAAAAGGATGCTAATTTTGTAAGTTAATAAAACTTAAATTTTTATCAAAGTGTTATTTTCAGTGTTCCTATATCAACAGGACTTATTCCCAGTGATATTACATTACTGATGGCATCTGTAAACAAACAAAAAGCAGCCAACTGAGAAAGTTATTTTTATTATCGAATGGTTTAGAAAGGAAATCAACACTTGCTACAAATGTTGCACATTTCTTCAATTAAAAGTGTTGTACATTTCTTCAATTAAAAGATTCTGGTGCAAATACCATCAGCCAAAGGGCAATGTGAGGAACAGAAAGTCAAATTATGAAACATTTTTCTCTCCAAACTGGACCTGAAGGCTTCTTTTTAAAAGTAATTGCTCCGCATATTTGAAACACAGGAGACTGAGGAAATCAATACCACTGCTCAGGACTGCAGTAATAATAATAATCACAAAAACATAAATAACAATAGCAGTTACCATCTACTGAGTTGTTACTGCATGCCAAGCACAGTGCTTCAATGTTTTCTGTGAATTACTTTATCCGCATCACAATCCTGTGAGATAAGTAATTAACAGCCCCATTTTACAGATAAGAAAATGGGGACATAGGAAGGCTATATAACTTTAACTTCAAACACAGATCCCCTGTTTATAAGGGTGAAGCTCTGCTGTTCCCTTATAACTATTTATTGTACTAAAATTTCATTCATTTTGTAAAGTCAGTATACTGTCAATTCCTTTTTTCTGCTCTATAGCTGTCATGAAAAACAGATCAGTTAATAAGCATTAACTAGGCAAACTGTAAAAATAAAATATCTACAAAGAAAAAGATGTGTTAGTCTATCAGTGTAGATGCATTCACTACTGTGGTTTCTAAAACACATACATATATACTGTATATGCAAATATGTTTAGAACCAGTTTGTATTTGCCCATGAATTCCTTATTATTTAAAAAATATCCTATTGCATTGTTTTGACTACTGGCAAAACTAAAGTTAAAATAAGAAAAATATTCTATGAAATACAAAAACAGTTGAGAATTAACTGAGTTTTATATGTTCCTTTAATATGCAAAAATACATGGTATATTACAACAAGTGGATTTTCACTAGCTCAGTGAAAAGTCACTTGACTGTCAGTGTGTCACTTTATCATTTTCTACATAAAGCACTATGGGAAAAAATAATTCCCTAAAAGTAAAGGAGAGAAAACTGAGGGAGGAGCCTGAATAGTACAAGGACATGAAAACAGCTCTTTATTCAGAGCCACTATATCTTATAAAGCAGTTCCATTTCTGGCTTTATCACTAACTTTGCTTTATGACCATGACTAACTTAAGTTCTCTGGGTTTGCTTTCTCCATCTGTAAAGTCAGGGAGTTGAACAAGAGGATCTCTTAGGATGTTTCAGTTCTATATTAAGTCCATGATTCTGAGCCAAAGGACTACTATTGACTGTTTTCTTGAATACTAAGGGTGAGTCACAATTTTCGGTGAAAGAACTATTCACTATCTCGGGCACAGGTACAGAAACTTCTAGCTGACAATAAATTTCTGCCACAAGGTTAAAGATTAACAGGAAACAGACATTTAAACTCAGAGTGTTCTATAGTCCCATGGATCTGCTCATTAGGTGACACAGTTTTCAATCATTCTGTCAATATTTCACATGCTACTCTCCCAGCTAAGTACAATCTATCTGCATTATATCACTACCCAAACAGAAATCACGTTTGAAAATTTAAATGTTAAATTTGCCAAGGAAGGGTATAACTCTGTGTTTTGGATCCTTGGTGTCTGTCAACATGAATGAACCAATAGTCACCAACATTTGAGGTCTACCTTACCATGCTGCATGAGGAAGTGAGGAAAATTATCAAGATCTGTGCCATACTAGAAGACACAGCAGTCTCTAGATGGTGCCAGCCATCTAGCACCTAGCACCTAACCTCCTCAGTCAAGGGGAAAGATTAGCAAACTAATACTTGTAGATTGATGACTACTGGGTACTATGAGTTATAAAGAATGCTTTCAGGTATGGAACATAAGCTCCATTTCACTAATGAGGACATTCAGACTGAGAGATTAATTTGCCCAAAGTCACACAGCTAGTAAATGATCAGACCAGGATTTAAACAGGTCTTCAGGCCACTTCTTTTAGCATTACACAATGCTAAATAAAGTAAGATGATTATTCAAATGGTAACACAGCTATGGTGATTGAACCCTTAACTGTTCAAGCAGTGTACAGAACAGAATGTACCCTTTAGGACCCAGGAGTGTACTTGAGAAGCTCTGCAATGGAACAGAAAGAGATACAAATGTCACTCTAAGATAACACCCTCTGGAAGAATGTAAATTATTTACAACCCAGTCCATCCACACAAGGGCAATTCAGGAAGCTTTGGTTAAGTAAATAATTCCACTTTTAGCACACTTTAAGGCTTAAAGTCATACATATAATCAACAGGCATGGTGAATCATAATGGAGAGCAAGGAAACACTCTTTCATCTATAAGGAGACAAAGTGATGCTTTTAAAGAAACTGCCTTTTGGTGGAGTAACTACTACAGTTGGTCTATGATTGGTACAAATGTGTACTCAGGAATGCATATATAAATGTCTCAGCTTACAGCATAAATAAAAATAAGTATTATTTGGCTTACTATATGAACATCTATTGAGTTAAACAACTTACCTTCGATGAGATTATTCTATTATCACAAAATTTCTGTGCAATGTATGCTTCAGTTTCTGAAACTGGATGATTGCCAACAAATACTGTTCGTGTACCAACTCGCTTCTCTTCTCCAGCACACTGACCAAGAGAACAGGAAAACAGATCAGTTTTTCATCTCATTTCTCCATGCTTCTACTGAGCACAGAATCCTTGTCTAAGTGTCTAATCATGTTTGGCTATTGTCTAGAGAGAGAGAATAGCAGGGAGAGTAGAAACCTTGTTAGGAAATTCAAACTCCATTGTTAGTAAAAGTTTTGTTTAGGCCAACTGCTCTGAGGCCAACATTGTGATTCTAAATGTTTAAATTGAAGTATCCTAGAGAAACAGTATTTTTACTGCCAAGCATTTTCTTTCATCTACAGGATCTCAACCATCACTGTCACAGCAACATACTAATTTAGAAAAGGTCAGATTGGGAATATTTATTACACAGGAAGCATTGAAGACAACCTTGTAAATTTCATTATCAGACAGCAGAAAGCAAAATTATTATAAACTGAAAATAATTGCTTATAAATACACAGGAATATAGAATGACTACCTCTATTAATGCAGTGATCAACTATTTCTAGAAAGAAAAGTTGCAATTCTTTGGCTTTTCAAGGAAAGATATTCTTTTGTGATCTTTCAGAACTTATTGCCAAAAAGTCCCATTTCACACAATATAACTCTAATGCTCATTCTGTATTTTTAAAAAGTAGATTCGTTGAATCTAGAAGCTGCAAGATTCAGATGCATTTTTACCTCACAGTTTTATTTCACTGAGGCTTCACTCTGTTTTCTCATCTTAAATCAGGATAATATCTTTCCTTAATAAATCTAGAATAGTCTCTTTTTAAAGTTTTAAAATTAATCTATTTATTTTAATTGGAGGATAACTACTTTACAATATTGTGGTGGGTTTTGCCATACATCAACCAACATGAATCAGCCACAGGTGCACATGTGTCCCCCAATCCTGAACCCTCCTCCCACCTCCCTCCCCACCCTATCCCTCTGGGTTGTCCCAGAGTACTGGGTTTGGGTGCCCTGCTTCATGTATTGAATTTGTACTGGTCATCTATTTGACATGTAGTAACGTACATGTTTCAATGCTATTCTCTCAAATCACCCACCCTCGCCTTCTCCCAGAGTCCGCAAGTCTGTTCTTTATATCTGTGTCTGTTTTGCTGCCCTGCATATAGGATCGTCATTACCATCTTTCTAAATGGAATAGTCTCTTGTGATGGCACTGTTTTTACATGTTTGAGACAACCATTTATTTAAGTCAAAGGAAGTATGACAGAAACCAATATTCACTTATATATTTCCATATTTTTTTAAAAAGAGCATAATTCCACAACCTAAAATGTTTTAAAGTATATAGCCACAAAGATTTCTGTTCGGTGATCTATTTAAAGGTCAAAGATATAACTCTTTACCCCTGAAATAATCATTTTAAGCAAGACTACTTAGAGGTTGCAAAGTTCTCCATATGTCTATGTTTTGCTGTATTCCAGTCTGAATTTCTGTACCTCAAACAGATATAGGGAAAATAATTTTTCTGATTGAAAAAAACATTACCCTAAAATATGGTAAGACCTCTTGCTTCACTATTTTCATTTGAAGATTATTAAGTAATTATCTAGTGGGGTCCGGCCTCTAAAATCAATCGGGAATCACTGGAATAGTAACTGAGATAAATTGAAGTAGGAGAGATTTAGGTTGTATATAAATGATAACTAGTGGAAATACACTCTGGTATGGGCTAAAAGGGAGTTTGTGGGAATTCAATCCACGGCAATCTGGGAAAAGTCACAAAGTCATCAATGCTCTACAAGCGCTATTCACCCGCCTGCCCCAAGACAGGGCATTAGAACAACTGACTGTACAAGGCCCTTCACATGCTAAGGGTCAGTGATTAACACGTAAAATTTCAAACAGCTCCTGGAAACCAGTAAACAATACCTTTATCTGAATGGTAACTATATACATTTTGATTTAGGGACTGACTTTGTTTGCAACTATAATATACAGAGTCTGAACACAGAAGAGCACTACATTTCCCATAATACCCATTTTGCAAAAAGTAAATACACCTTCTTAGAAGTACAGTTTACTCTGTTCCCCTCCCCTAGCTTTCTGTTGCAAGTTAAGTCCCACTGTAGTCTCTACAACAGACCAGAAATTGTCAAGTCCATACACACACTACAATTTAAATTTTTTCATTTAATAGTCACATGGCTATCTAGTTTTTCACACAAGAAGTGGCTATAGAGTAAATAAGCAAGAAACACCTTTCATGCCAGTTCTCAGATCATTCAACAAACGAAAAGGGAGAAGAGGAAAGAGGTAGAAGACCAGTGAAGTGGGATGTTTCCTGCACTGCCAGTATGGATTGTTTTCCTCAGTTAACAGTGGCCACAGATTAACTTAAAACCAAACTGAACTAGCACTATCCCAATTCTGAATTGTCTTTGACTTTCTTCTGTGGCAGATAACTTTCCAAAGAACAAAAGGAAGGTACAAGCATAAAGCAATTTTTCAGGCATGTGATATTTTTATGAATTTTGCATTTGTATAGCATGTATAGTTTTACTAAGAGCTTTCCTCATACTTCATCTCTGATTTCTTTCAGGTGACCTCTATCTCCATTAAATAGGAGAAAATGATTGAAATTGTTGTGCAGGTTTGGGGAGGGAGAGAGGGGATGGGAGATCCAGACAACAATCATTGTTAGAGGAGGAAATAGGAGCCTGAGAAAAATTGTAGAATGTATGCTCCTGAGGATTTTTCAGAAAAGGGCAAAGTCTCCTCAGGTCAGGCAGGTTGGAGTTTGGAGTTGCCTGAGGACTGGGTCTGGGGTGGGGTGAAATAGATGACTTTTCCATGTTTGTCAACCTAAAAATCTGATGAACCTGTAATTTCTGGTAGAATTTGTTTCACTCTGTAATGTTGCTTGGTTCACATAAAAATGGCAAAGCTGACTGTATGTGTAAATTCATTGTAATTTTCCACTTCTGCCAATGTAGTGTTAAAGCAATGGTTTTAGCTCCTGTGATTTTGAATAATGTAGGTGCCTTAGCCAAGGGAAAGAAACTCTAAATAGGAATCATAAAAAAAAATCCTGTTTGGATGGCACACAATGTAGTCTAGAATGGGAGTGTATGATTCCTGCATTTCGTAATGAATTTTAATTCATTAGGAGTCCATCCTGTGTTGAAGTGCTTCCCGTGCAAATGTCATTAGGAATGGCATTTATTAAAATTGAAATGAGTTGGCACCAATTCTATTTCAATGACATATCATACACACTACAATTAAAAGGGTGGGAAATATTTAAAAGTATATTTATAGTGTATGAATTAACACAGAAGTCAATTTAATTTTCTTATTCATGATAAAAATCACCCTGTTGTACTCCTGAATTATAAATTGAATCCTGTTTTAAAAACAAACAAAAGAAAAAACAAAAAAACTCCAATAATTTATTCAAGACACAGTCTCTCAATAAACATCAGAGTAGGGCTTTCCTGATGGTCCAGTGGTTGAGAAACTCCCTGCCAATGCAGGGCACACAGGTTTGATCCCTGGTCCATGAAGATCCCACATTCTGCAGAGCAACTAGGCCCATGCACGATAACTACTGAGCCCACACATCTCAACTACTTAACTCTAACCCTAAAGCTTGTGCTTTGCAACAAGAGAAGCCACTGCAATGAGAAGCCCATGTACTGCAACTAGAGAGGAGCCTCCCCTCAGCCCATGCAGAGCAAAAAATAAAATAGATAAGTAAATCTTAAACAACAACAAAAACCGAGAGTAAAATGGTACTGTTATTCACCTAGTACTTTGTCCTCCATCCTGAGTGGTTGTTGCAATGATCTACCAGTTGTATAATATTTTTAGTGTCATCTCTGTTATGGACTGAATTTTATTTACTCAAATAAAAAAAATGTATTAAAAAAAAAAAATCCTATGCCTTTGCTAGTCATAAACAAAAAAAAAGCTGCTAGAAGTATAGTTTGTTTCTTGATTGTCTCTAGACCAGTGACTCAATAAGAACTGAGGGAAAACAGAGAACTCAACACAAGACTGTCATCATGAAAGCCAGCACAGTTTCTAAAACACAGCTCAACTCTCCAGCCATTCCACATATTGGCAGACTTGAATTTATCCCTTAGTCATAGATCAGTGGTCTTAAGTCTGGCCACACATTGGCTTTAAACATAATACCAATGGCTGTGTCTTTTTATTTAATTTTTCTAGAAGCTCCCCAGGTGACAGTTCTAATTTGCAGTCAGGACTGAGAATTACTGCTACAGAACCTCATTCTTTGAATTAATGATTGACCTTAATGAACATACTACAAATTTTTAGTACACCAGGCATAATGCTACACTTCTAAAGCAATCAAAATAATTTAAATAATTAGCTTTTCAAAAGACAAAAAATACAAATAACCATCAAGTGGTAACCCTTCCAAACATTTTAAGCTGCTCACAAAATGAGATTCTTCATCAATACTCATTTTGCATATATCTACTACCCATTGATCATTCAGATCATTGATAATGAAAATTACAGGCCCTGAAAACATGCAAAGCTACTGAGTTATCAGCAAATAATCAATAATGTAATCTCCAACAATCACAGCATTACTTTTACTGATCATCAAACTGCTCTCTGTGAGTTACTAAAGCAAGTAAGAAGACAGCTCTCCTTATCGGTGGGTTCCACGTCTGTGGATTCCAGCAACTTCAGACTGAAAATATTTCATGGGTGGGGGAAGATCCAGAAATTCCAAAAAGCAAAACTTGAATTTGTCACGCACCTAAAAACTACTTACATAGCATTTACATTGTACTAGGTATTGTAAATAATCTAGAGATGATTTAAATTATATGGGAGATGTATGTAGCTTACATGCAAATACTATGCCATTTTACAAGACTCAGGCATCTGAGGGTCCTGAAATCAATCCCCTGCAGACATTGAAGGACTATTATATTTACTCTAAACTGAACAAAAAATCCTTATTAATAATCTGAACACTTGGCAATGATTTTAATCTATTCTCCACATTCCAGCCCCAAAGCTATTTTTTCCTCTGAAGCTCTAGTGTTTTTGAACAGTATAATCAGTCTTTAAAAGGCCAAACAAATTCATGAAAGAGAGAGCATTTCATGAAACTTTCAGCATTTCTATACTAAAGTTGGAAAGTAAAAGTCGCTCAGTAGTGTCTGACTCTTTGTGACCCCGTGGACTGAACAGTCCATGGAATTCCCCAGGCCAGAATACTGGATGTGGGTGACCTTTCCCTTCTCCAAGGGATCTTCCCAACCTAGGAGTCAAACCCAAGTCTCCCACATTGCAGACCTATTCTTTACCAGCTGAGCCAAAAGGGAAGTCAAAAATACTGGAGTGGGTAGCCTATCCCTTCTCCAGGGGATCTTCCCAACCCAGGAATTGAACAGGGATCTCCTGCATAGCAGGCAAATTTTTTTACCAACTGAGCTATGAGGGAAGCCCACTAAGGGTAGAAGTTCTGCACAAAGTTAGAAGCACTCCAGTGCCAGGCAACATTTCCGGTGTATTAAACTTCCTGGTTAAGATTTCTACAATGAATTCAGTGGTCATATTGCTAAGGCTTCTAAGCCCATACCATTACAACAAGCCAAGAATAGCCTTCATGCCTAATTTACAGTCATAACTCTAAAACGAGTCTTAAAAATTGTACTTTTCTGATTTTGCTTTTCCTGCACCTTGTTAAGTCATGAAGCTGTCTCTCTTTTGTTAGAGGAAGTGAAGCAAGATTGAGCCAGGACATTTTGTCTCTTCTTGCCTTAAGAAGACACTTAATTATGGTTATATTAATCAATACTCTCAAACATCTGAGCAAAACACAACTGAATATCCAAAGTACATCCCTAGGCATGCAGGTAATCTCTAGGCAGGCATCACCGGATGGCAGCACATTTAATTGAATAGAAACTCCTATAGGAAAAGGATATTAAGTGCCAGAAAAACACTTCAATCAGCAAGTACAAAACTTAGGAAAAAGCAGTGACCGTGAGGACTTGGGTTTGGAAGCTCAGGGTAAAGCTTTCATTATCTAAATGTGATCCACTGAGCAGTTTAATTTCACCAGGAGCAATTAATTCTAAGTGTTCCCTCTGTGATCCTTTTCCCCACCATGCCTCACCCCAAGGACCTCAGGGCTACAGAAACGGGGCTCTGAAGAGAAATGCAGCAAGTTTCTCACAGAGTAGCTATTAGAGTCGACAGATCGAAAGTGCTATAAGCCTTTAGTGATTCAGGAGTCTAACCAGAATTTTTAAAAAATAATTCAGAGATTCTTCCATTTATAGAAAGTAACCTGAGACAAAATTTAAGCTGGGACTCAGGAACTCCACTTTTTTTGGCAACAGCATCTCTCCTATGGCAAACTTAACTCAAGATGAACTGGACACATTTACAAGGCCTCAGAAGTGACTTTTCATTTTTACTACACATTACACACCACCATGCATTCCCAACACTTAACCAGATGTTAATAATCAACAGGGAGGTACACAACTTCTAAGGATTGGAGAAACAGTAAGGCCGACTGACATGCCAACCACACATTTACCATCACCCTCAGGAAATGGATAAAAATACACAGGCAAATAGAAAGCAAGTCTAAAGAAGGCCCCAGGACCTCAAAGCCCAACCAGGCTGAAAGGGAACAGAATAAAATACAGATCACAAATCTCAGAGGCAGGAGAGGAAGGTGGGACCCTCTGCATACCGACACTCAGAAATTTGCTAACACAATGGCAGCTAAGTCACAGAGAGAACACTGCAGATTATCACACTACTTGTACCAACCCCTGTGATTTTTGTAGTTTCCCAGAATTTGGGAAGATGGCCAATTGGGGCTAGCAAGTTTGTGTACGTCTGAGGGAGGTACTAGAAGACTTGGTTTGTTCCTTTAAGACTTTGAAGGGGTGATCTGGTGGCCTGGCCTCTATTTGTTACTTTTTTCTGAAGTCTTGATTTGCCTTTGTAACTTTTGATTTTAAAGCATCATTACTTTAAAATATTAGTATTTTACACTACACAGCATTTTCTCGTAAGTTTTTTAACCCATGCCTGTAATAAATGGACCAATGTAATAAGTGAGGCTAAAAATCAAACTTTTGAGGAAAAGTCAACTGAACTTTTAGTTCTAAGCAGGTATATAGTATAAAAGGAAGAGATATAACCTAGGTATTCACTGTATACAAGAAGTCCTCCCACTTAAGAGAGTATTGGTCATAGTGTACACTGAAGCATCAAAAAATGCATACCAAAATAAATATAATACTCAAGCAGATGGTTTTTGTAGCAAAATCCCTTAGAGCTGGAAGATTTTCTATTTTGCATTTAATTTTTTTCCCTTTGGCCCTGCAGCATACAGGATTTTAGTTCCCCACCCAGGGATGAAACTTGTGTCCCCTGCAGTGGAAGCGTGGAGTCTTAACCACTGGGCCACCAGGGAATTCCTTTCCCCACTTTTTAAACATCTCATAGAAAAATTTTATCTCAGAAGCAAACAGTAATATGTAACAATGGCAAGGGAGAGACCCACTGGCTATTAGGGTGAAAAATACAAGAGAAAAATTCTCAGCCAAAAATCTTTCTAGGTCATCAGAGAAAAATTCTTATTACAGTGTAAGAAGAGATAAACTTTGGCTAGAACAAAAAACATATTGTAAGAGAGGTGTCTGATGTCCTGAACAGAGTTTTATCTCCCATTTAAGTAACAGATTGTTTTTATAAAAGTGATAATAAGTTTCCTAGAAAGGCCTAGCAGTTCAAATATATGCTAGAGCATGTCCACTGAAACCAACGAGTACATTCCTCTCCCTAACCCTGGGGCATTGTTAAATATCACACACAAAGCAAACTAGCTAGAAAAAAATGTCCAAGTTATAATTAGTTTAAATAGCACATCCAGGCTATAGCTTAAAAAAAAAAAATTCTCCAACGAAAGAGGTAGGTAAAAAATAAGTTTCCATTGTGGAGCATCACGGAGTTGAATAACCAAAGAAAACAAAACGGGAGAGGCCTTACACAAGGTCTCCACTTCTTCAGTGACCATTTTCTACCCTTCCATTCAAGGACATCGTGGCCCACTTCTTGGCTCAAATTACAATGTCCTAAAGAAAAATCTGTTCTTGAAAAAGGCATCCTCCCTAGAGGTGAAGGCTTTTACAGGAGAAGCAGTAAAGCGTGAGACCTGGGGAAAACCGAGCCTTAATTCTTTAACAGTTAAAAAAAAAAAAGTAACAAAACTTAAATGACTGCCTATAGTAGCATTAACAAAACACCCAGAGATCACTTTAAAGGACTTAAAAGGCTATCCAGGTGAAAAAAGGATGGTACTTGCTGATATTATCCAATTATGTGAATATTAAAACTCTAGGAACTGCTAGCACAGAACCAGGCAATGGCCTCACATAAAAGTGTACGTATTCGATTTAAAGCAAGGAAGTTTCTGCCTCTACAGAAGAGGCATACCCAATTCTGATGCTACTCTCATTCAAGGAGGCAGGTTGAGTTATGGTCTATTGACCGAGAGCAAGCTCTTGGTCTTGAAAACACCATTCATGAAGAGGACCAGAGTTGGCCAGGGAGGCTGACAAATGTTGTATCTAGAAGCATGGGAGGGCCACTCAAAAAGTCCCCTGAGGCTGCTGTCCACAACACAGACCATTAGTCCTTTGAAACAGATGATCTGACACCATGGGAGTACAATTAAGAATTTATTTTTCTGTTTGTTGGCAAAACACATGGTCATTTGGGAAATGTACTAGAATTATTTGGCTTCCTAGGTGGCTCAGTGGTAAAGAATCCACCTGCCAATGCAGGAGATGTAGGTTCAACCCTTGGGTTGGGAAGATTCCCCTGGAAGGAAATGGCAAAGCCACTTGAATACTCTTGCTCGGAAAATTCCATGGACAGAGGAGCCTGGCAGGCTATAGTTCATGGGACCACAAAGAGTCTGGTGCAATTGAACACGCAC
This sequence comes from Aepyceros melampus, assembly GCA_006408695.1. Classification (NCBI taxonomy): domain Eukaryota; kingdom Metazoa; phylum Chordata; class Mammalia; order Artiodactyla; family Bovidae; genus Aepyceros; species Aepyceros melampus. Next base: position 87,331 of record SJXQ01003448.1, read on the forward strand.
CCCACCCATGTACACAGGTACCCAGACACTGGAACACACACACTGGAATTATTTACACTGTCTCTAAATCTCACCTCTCTTCCAAGGTTTTAGATTAATAACTGGTGTACAGTATAAACACTGGGTGCTGCTATAAACATAACAGGTGATCTATTTGCAATTATTCTTAAAAACATGCTTAAAAGAGACATTAAAAATCAGCAATATGTTTGAAGTATAATGTATAACCTTCAGAATATTGAAGCACAGAAAGAAGATGTTACTACACACAATAACTAATAGATATTGTATATGTTCTTCTTTCTGTGCTTCAGTATTCTGAAGGTTATACATTAATGTCTGTCTCGCAGTACTAAAAGGCCAAATATTAAAATTTTGCCAAAGATGGATTAACAAGAATATTAGAAAACTCCATTTAATGTTTCACAAACTGCATTACATGGAATAAGTTAAGAATGAGGTTCCTTCTAGAAGGTGGAAAGTTACTCCTGTAACTCCTCCTCCTGGCTGTTCACAACAAATATTCACACAACAAATGCTTTAAAAAGTCTTACAGTAAAGAAGCAAATCTTTGTGTCAGTCAGCACTTCCCATAGAACACCCATCCCCCAAGGAAGATCCAATGACATCAGATTCTGTAAAACATGGTTTGGGCAATGCTACTCTAGTGTATTTGTTACCTCATCACGATCAGCCTATACTGGCAAAGTAGCCAAAGGTATATAAGGCGAGATAATTACTGAATTTGTGACAATTTCACCCATGATCCCAGGTGTGTGCTTTTGCTTCTAAGGCTTAATTATGAGAAGCAAGAAACCAGGAGATCTTGGTTTTAATTGCCTTCTACTACAGACTGATGTGTTTGTGTCTCAGGGGAAGTCCTGGAATAGGTTTCCTTAGCGGTAACTTGGGGAGAGCTTAACTAAATAATCTGATCTGAAAGGCTGCAGAGGAATTGGAAGTCAGACTTTTCTAGCAATAAAATTTGAAATGTGGTTTTGGTTGCTGTATTATTCACCACTTGTTTCAGCCTGGACCAAAAATCCAAAAACAAAAAAACCAACTGTTGAAGGGAGGGGAACAGATGACCTGTTAGAGGATAAAGAATAATATATAAGCCAATATACATGAGAAGATAATGTATTCAGGATAAAATCTATTTGTAGGCTTCAAAGTAGACAAGAAAGGAGAAATAAAAAGAACATTATGAAAAATTACAAACATCAGAGAAAAGCTTCAGGGTGCTAATTTCAGTACACTAGAAGGTACATTGGCTCTTGGGGCTCTAAAAATGCCCATTTAAAGCACCACAGTGCCAATTTATTTAATGGTAACATTTAGATGTAAAGAAATGAATGCCTTCTCAAATGTACCTGTTACCCAAGAGAATCACTTTCCTCTGATAAAATGGAATGAAATTTATGTCCCGGCACCCAAGGTACAAACCACTTCATGTTAAAACTGGTTAGGATTAACTGTGGTAAGTGCAATTTAAAAAATAATGAAACACTTAGCATTACAAGTTTTACTTGTACAAAAGGATTTTGCTATAAAATGAAACACATGCACACAGATTTAAAACCACTTGAAAGAGTTTTTATTAAACCAGACACATTCTAAATGTATGACTTCCCAAAAACAAACACTACTCACACCAAAGGTCACACACCTCTAAACCAGTTTTTTTCTTGATTTTTTACCAAATAGGACAAATAATAGTTTGAAATTCTATTCAAATGTATGATTGAAAATAGCAATGGGATATTTCCAAAACACACATAGGGGGTACCTAGAACAATTATAAGAATTTACAGCCAACATTAAAATTACCTGGCAAGTTTTGAACAGGAAAAATGCTTTGAGCGAAATCATGAAACAGCATAGCAGTCACAGCATTAAGCGATTGAGTCAGTGGAACACAAGCAGATTAGTCATGACCAGTACTGGACAATTAAATGTTTGCAAAGACTCCATTCTCCTGATTGTGATGAATTTCACTCTAATTCACATTTTCATTAAAAGCATGTGTGTATGCAAATGTGTTAATATATTTGAACTCATTCTTACTCTGTGAACTCAGATATGATATAAAACTTTCTAAATGCTGACAATCAGAAGATAATTACAGCATTAGTTAAAGACAGAAAAATGGCAGAACCTGAAAGAATGGAGGAGGCCCTCAAAGGCTGGCAATTAAAGTGTATTTGCAAAAAATGCAAATATTAATTAAGCATTATTAATGAGAGCCAATTTATGGTGGACTGATGACTATGAATGGGTATTCCAACATATTCTGCTTACGCCCTACTCTGTTTTGAGCCATTAGCTACAGTTCTGTCCCAGACCAAAAGCAAGCGGGTACATCTACTCTCTGGAAAGAAGAGCTAAGCTTAAAATAAATGAGCAACAAAGGAAAATGAAAAGTAAAAGGGGACAAGTACAAATGTGTCAGGCCAAAAGAAATTTAGCTGTGATGAGAGCATTCTGCTAAGACAGCATGTGGCACATTATTAATGAGAGCCAATTTATGGTGGACTGATGACTATGAATGGGTATTCCAACATATTCTGCTTACAGCCCTACTCTGTTTTGAGCCATTAGCTACAGTTCTGTCCCAGACCAAAAGCAAGCGGGTACATCTACTCTCTGGAAAGAAGAGCTAAGCTTAAAATAAATGAGCAACAAAGGAAAATGAAAAGTAAAAGGGGACAAGTACAAATGTGTCAGGCCAAAAGAAATTTAGCTGTGATGAGAGCATTCTGCTAAGACAGCATGTGGCTTCCTCATCATTCTCAGTGTGCCAAGTCGCTTCAGTTATGTCTGACCATTTGAGACCCCATGGACTGTAGCCCACCAGGCTCCTCTGTCCATGGGATTCTCCAGGCAAGAATACTGGAATGGATTGTCATATTCTTCTCCAGGGGATCTTCACGACCCAGGGATCAAATCTGCATCCCATGCGTTTCCTGCACCGGCAGACAGATTCTTTACCACTGCGCCACCCGGGAAGCTCCCACACTACTCTTGATCTCAAGACATCTCCAAAGAAGAGCTTTTAAACAATGTGTCTATTTAGAAGGAAGACATTTGTTTAAATGTCAGATTAGTCTTTTAGACTTCATCTTCTATCTTAAAAACAGAGGTAAGAGGAAAAAGTGGGATTCTCCTAATACTTGCAAACCTTTCTTAGAAGGCAATGTACCAGAGTAACACAGGACGTAGATTTTATGTATTTAGAATCCAATTCAGTCCAGTGTACCTCTGAGCCTCACTACAATTTTTCATAATGTTGAGTAACAAAGTGATGAAGTATCAAACAATGAGATATTGACTGCAAATAAGGGGCAGTTCATTCATGCATTTTTAAAGATAAAGTGCTTCTTGGATGGCTAGAGTTTAAAACAGATATGGAAAATTAAGAGTGTTGAGAATGTAAAGAAAATGGAATCTCCAGAGTGGTAGGAATGTAAAATAGCTCAGCATTTGTGGAAAATAGTTTGGTGGTTTATCAGAAAACTAAGCAAGTATAATTACCATATGAGTCAGCAATTTTATTCCTACTTATACATCCAAAAGAACTGGAAGTTCAGTTCAGTTCAGTCGCTCAGTCGTGTCCGACTCTTTGCGACCCCATGAATTGCAGCACTCCAGGCCTCCCTGTCCATCACCATCTCCCGGAGTTCACTCAGACTCACATCCATTGAGTCCATGATGCCATCCAGCCATCTCATCCTCTGTCATCCCCTTCTCCTCCTGTTCCCAATCCCTCCCAGCATCAGAGTCTTTTCCAATGAGTCACCTCTTCGCATGAGGTGGCCAAAGTACTGGAGTCTCAGCTTTAGTATCATTCCTTCCAAAGAACACCCAGGGCTGATCTCCTTCAGAATGAACTGGTTGGATCTCCTTGCCGTCCAAGGGACTCTCAAGAGTCTTCTCCAACACCACAGCTCAAAAGCATCAATACTTCAGCACTCAGTCTTCTTCACATTCCAACTCTCACATCCATACATGACCACTGGAAAAACCATAGCCTTGACTAGATGGACCTTACTCGGCAAAGTAATGTCTCTGCTTTTGAATATACTACCTTGGTTGGTCATAACTTTTCTTCCAAGGAGTAAGTGTCTTTTAATTTCATGGCTGCAGTCACCATCTGCAGTGATTTTGGAGCCCAAAAAAATAAAGTCTGACACTATTTCCACTGTTTCCCCATCTATTTCCCATGAAGTGATGGGGCCAGATGCCATGATCTTCGTTTTCTGAATGTTGAGCTTTAAGCCAACTTTTTCGCTTTCCTCTTTCACTTTCATCAAGAGGCTTTTTAGTTCCTCTTCTTTCTGCCATAAGGGTGGTGTCATCTGCATATCTGAGGTTATTGATATTTCTCCTGGCAATCTTGATTCCAGCTTGTGTTTCTTCCAGTCCAGCATTTCTCATGATGTACTCTGCATAGAAGTTCAATAAGCAGGGTGACAATATACAGCCTTGACATACTCCTTTTCCTATTTGGAACCAGTCTGTTGTTCCATGTCCAGTTCTAACTGTTGCTTCCTGACCTGCATACAGATTTCTCCGGAGGCAGGTTAGGTGGTCTGGTATTCCCATCTCTTGAAGAATTTTCCACAGTTTACTGTGATCCACACAGTCAAAGGCTTTGGCATAGCCAATAAAGCAGAAATAGATGTTTTTTGGGGATCTCTCTTGCTTTTTCCATGATCCAGCAGACATTGGCAATTTGATCTCTGGTTCCTCTGCCTTTTCTAAAACCAGCTTGAACATCAGGGAGTTCACGGTTCACGTATTGCTGAAGCCTGGCTTGGAGAATTTTGAGAATTACTTTACTAGTATGTGAGATGAGTGCAATTGTGCGGTAGTTTGAGCATTCTTTGGCACTGCCTTTCTTTGGGATTGGAATGAAAGCTGACCTTTTCCAGTCCTTTGGCCACTGCTGAGTTTTCCAAATTTGCTGGCATATTGAGTGCAACACTTTCACAGCATCATCTTTCAGGATTTGAAACAGCTCAACTGGAATTCCATCACGTCCACTAGCTTTGTTCATAGTGATGCTTTCTAAGGCCCACTTGACGTCACATTCCAGGATGAGACTGTGGCTCAGATCATGAACTCCTGATT